>PVIU01018768.1:0-38178 GCA_004026605.1 Ondatra zibethicus
AAGTTCAAAGCCAGCCTATTGCACAGAAAAATCTTGTCTCAGAAAGAAAAAAAAAACTAATGTTGCCTTTCAACAGATTTTTAACTTTAAAATGTTTTTAGAGAAAAGAAAGCTCTGCCTCCTGACTTGTGACAAAATGCTTTTTGCCATGAAGGGACCAAAAGCACATTTTTAACATAGCTATACAATTTTCTTCTTTGGAAAATTGAATTTACACATTTGCTCTGGAACTTATCGCTACTGTGTGTCATAGATTTACAAGGCATCCAGGAATAAGAATGGAACCATGGATATTTGAGGCAACTTGGTTGTCCTTTCCCTGTGCAAGAGGTTTATCTGCCACAGGGTGTTGCTAGCTGTAGCTTTGCTGGTGGATTTTGTTTAGGTGCATTATCTAATAAAGTGATTCTTGTGGATATTTTCATTGTCTCTGTCCATTTGTCATCTTAAAATAGAACACTAGCATTTTTCCACGATGAGGCCATTTTTTGTCTTTAGTGTTCCAGTTATTTTCCTGAGTGGAAAAAAAAATAGCACCGGATAGGTAAAGGTTTGAAAATTTCTTCATTGAATCACATAGATAAGAAAAGGTCAGCTCAAACAAGAATCCTCACAATTCTACTTAATAGTATTTCGGAAAATAAGAAATAATGCTGATTTTTCACTTGAGAAGAGGGAACCTCAGTTGAAAGATTGCCTCCATCAGATTGGCCATTAGCATGTCTGTGGGACACTTTCTTGGTTAATGATTGATATGGGAGGGCCCAGCTCACTGTGAGCGGTGCCACCCCTGAGTGGGTGGCCCTGAGTTATATAGGAAAGTAGTCTGAACAAGTTACAAAACAAGCCAGGAGCCAGCAAGCACCATTCCCTGTTGGTCATAGTGTTTAAAACAGCAACAGAGAAACAAACAGAGCAACAGTACTATTCAAATGAGCAGTTTTATGTGACAAGTGATGATGTTTTTCATAAATAAATTATTAGTTAAAATCATGTCAACCATGACTACAAGATTATTTTAAGTTCATTGTGCTTGTTATATTTTGTAATGACCAACTTCCAACTTTCTCTAAAATCTATATTTGTATAATTTACTTTGAAGACTTTCAGGCCAGTGATAAACATAAGTTCAAATGACCACGGGAAAATTAAGAACTTTTTTTTCTATATAGTTTGCTCTTCACTATAGAGTTGTGGAAAATCTTACCATCCACACATGTAAAATCTAGTTAATTCATCCATTCTTCTTTTTACTAAATTATCAAATATTTTTCATAATATTTTCTTATAATATTTTCCAGCAAACCTATAGGCACTGGAAGCAAAAAAGAAAAAACTAGTGAAAAATGCATGCATAGAAACAGAATTTCTGAAGCTGAATGTCAAAACAGGACAAATATTAGAAAACACACAAAGGCCACGAACAGTTGAATGGAACTCCACGTGAGAAGACTTTCTTCACTAGGTTCATCAGAACAAAGCAATTCCCTGGAAGAAATGGTATTTTGAGTGTAGAGAAACCAGGAAAGCAGACATTGTATCAGGTCGAGAGAACACAATGAGCAAAGACCCAGATGATTCAAAGCAAGTAACTGTGCCTTATGCAACTTAAATAGCTCCTATCTACTCTGTGTTTGAGAGCTGTGGAAGGGTGGCACCCACTAAAGGAAATATATTACAGTAGGAAGTTAAAGGGAGTTTTAAAAACTTATTCCAGCATCAATAATATTTTAAACATGACAAGGAAGTAATCATTTGGGAAAATGTCATTATAAATGTGTTCAACTATGATTTTCTTAATAGTCGCACAGAATCTGTTAGTCTGTGTTTCTGATGTGGCCACTGAAGTGGTATTTCAGACTTTAGGTGTGTTCCAGAGACGTAAAATGCAAGTCTATGTGATTTAGCAAGTGAGTAACATCAACAAGCTCAAAACTTTAAGTAACAGCAGTACCTCTGGCAAAAGAAATCACATATGCCCTCTGCAGAGCCAGATTGGTTCCAGCTGAATACTGGAATGTTAGTGACACTGGACATAAAATGTGATCATTCTGTGTGGAACCATTTCTAAGCGCAACAGAAATGAAGGAAGATGTGTTCTCCAATCGCTCATCTACGATTTCTTTTGCAGTTCAGAAAAGAAAACAGTAACAGTGTCACCATTTGTCCCAAGAAGATAACAGCTGGACAGATGTTCTGTCTTCTTCAGAAATATTCAACATAATAATCAGAAGGACTTAATCAAGGTCCAGATGTGCAGCGAAATTCGTGGTCAAACATAGGAGCACTGATTCTGATTGCTGAAAAATAAATCTGTTAATATGAGAATGAAGAATAACAGAGAAATATAAAGTTTTTATTTAGCTAGACAAACACTTTCTTCTATTCCACAGCATTGTAATCGTTATTATACATTTATACATGTACCTGCTCCTGGATAAACTCAAATGAAAAGGGAGGATGATAAAAAATAGATAAGAGGAGGCAGATAGTAAAATGAGGAAATAATTAGCCTTTCTGATCATCTAATATATGTAAGGCTGCACTTAGGATGATTTATTGGTTACTTGAAATCCAAATGCTCTTTATAATGCTTTCATAAAAACCAGCATTAAAATTTCATTTTTGTTGTAATTTTGAGTGTTAACATGGTATTTTGCTGGTGCTTTATGACTTAGAAAAACTTTGTTGTTCACCAGGATGTGGTCAAAGTGAAGTGGAGTAGAGGGCAGCTGTTCCAGGGTGTACTCTCATCCCGTAATGACAGCTCATATGTGTAACTGAAATTCAGTCCCGAACTTTATGGGACCTGGTAGCCTCATCAGCTGATAAGTGTGTCATCTTGGCCAAGGCTTTTAAGGGTCTGAGTCTGTCATTTTTCTTTTTAAGGAAAAGTTTGATTAAGTTTGGTTTGCATAGAGTAAAAATATTTTGAAGTTAAAAACAAAAGAAATTGGGGGCACTGTGTCCTTTCGATATCATCTTAGGGCTGTTTAAGAATTATGACTATTAATTATTTGATCAAACCCCAGGTTAAATTATTAGAATTGTAGAATATTTTAAATATGTATAACAACCAACTGGAAGGGCCTGGAAAATCTATTTGACTCTGTTTTGATGAATGCATTGCTTAGTAATATAATTCTTTCTTTTTTATTCGAAATCAAAGTCCAAAATATGTTTTTCAGGTATGTATTGAATTTGACTAGCTTTTTAGGCCTAAACACATTTTTCCTCACTCAGAAACATATGAAACTCCGGAAGAGAAAAAAGTATTTCAATAAAACTCAAGGAAAACCACCAAGAGCATTTGATTTTATAAACAATACACACAGCTGTAGTACTGGTGGCAAAGACAGGTACCAGAGAGTTACAGATTTGTCACTATAAACTGTCCTGATAGCCCTTTATCCAGCAGTAGCTGGCGAAATGGTATTTTAGGAGGGTTTGATTTAATCTAATGAGAAACTGTACTGCATTGTATGACACTGTCTGTGAAAATAATTGGATAAACATTGATTTTTTATGTTGCTATAATAGTTACATTTTCAATAAATAGGAATTTATATGCATGCTTATTTGGCAGCATTCCTCTCTACATGAAAGCTACGCCTATGCATGCACACATATGCAAGCAAGCACATGCATTCAAACACAAACAACATGCATAAATGAACACACAAAGCTTACAGATACTGTGTTTATGCCTATAGATTGCTGTAGCTGTCAGCATCACTCATGGAGGGACATTTCCTCCCACAGTGGACAGTGTTTAATGTAGAGACTCATAAGCAGTCGAACTTTAAGAATAAGCAGCTGATGCCGCAGCACAATGACCCAATGGTCAGTCATAAATGGAAAACTACAATCAGATATCTATTTTACCCCCTCAGGGAGCAAAGCAGAAGGGGGTACAGGAATAATGTAAAAGCACCATGAATGGGAGAAGGGGAGAGTTTATAGTTATTTCTTGGAATTAAAGCAATCCTTACTGGAGGGAGGAGTGATACTCATGAACTTCAGTGCATTCATGAGAGTTATAGGAGTCAGGAAGCTCATATAACTTGCAGTCGTCACATGGCACCTCCCAAAGTTGGCTCCAAAAGAAGCAAGCCCTTCATGGGAAGAGGAAACTTTCCTGTGGAGTTGCTGGCAAGTGGGGTAAGAAGCGCCGGAGATGAAGCTTTTGAGTCGTCACCTACATTTACACAAGCTTCTTAATGATCCAGCTGCCTTTCAGTCACTCAGACTCTTGTAAATAAGTAACTCCAATAAACGCATTGATTTACACACACATACACACCTTACAAACACCAAAGAGTAAAATAAAGAAAAAAACAAAAGCTATTCTTAACATAGCTGGAATATGGACACAAGAGACACCATCTCATAAAAAAAAAAATGTCTTGGGAAGAGAAGTTAAAAATCCAGACCAAATTTGGAAGAAAAACAATTCAGCAAAACATCCACAAATTGCTGAGTGTTCTAATCAGACAAATATTTAGAAACAAAAATCTACTACTAATAAAGTAAAGTTTAAAGGGAACATGAGAATCTTGAGCAGGGAATCAAAGTATGCAAAAATCTAGATGAGATTTCTAGATTTAAGGACTACAATATCCAAAATGAATGTACAGTATTAGCAACCAATTTGATATTCGTCACAAGAAATATCAACAAACTAGAAAATGTAACAGAACCTATCCAAACTCAGTCAAACAGATGGGGAAAGACTGAAAATAAAAGCAGAATGAGTAGCCCATCCGTGACCTTGCCATAATATTAACCATTCATTGTCTGTATTACTAGAACCAATAAAGAAGGGCAAGAGATATCTAAAATGTTAAAGTTATTTTTTTCAGAGTTTTTGCTCACAAGTAGCATAAATACAAATAAAATCCTACTAGTCACATCACAATTAAAAATTTAAGACTAGTCCTAAAAGAAAGGAAACCTTAAAACATCGAGAAGGAAAGGTGCATAACATAGAGGGGAAAGGAGACATCATATGGAGAGGGACATAAACAAGAATTATCGCTGAGTTATCCTTTGAAAACTATGACCCAAAAAACAATGGAACAGTACCTTTAAATGTAAAAAAATAAAAACTATGTGTAAAAGTGAATTGATTCAAACTCCACAGAGAATGATTCATCTAAGCACTGTGAAATTAATACACAACCCCACATTCAAATATGTTACCTATCTTAGGTTGGGTTTCTATTGCTGTTAAGAGACACCATGATCATGGCAACTTTTATAAAGAAAAACATTTAACTGTGTGGCTTGCTTACAGTTCAGTAGTTCAGGAAATTATCATCATGGGAGGGGGGACAGGACATAGAGCTATGCAGGCAGAATTGGTGCTGGAGCTGAGAGGGCTAAATCAGTCAGGCAACAAGAAGTAGACTGAGACACTGGGCAGTATCTTGAGGCAGGAGACCTCAAAGCCTGGCCCTGACACACGATTAATAAAAACTCAGAGAGAGAAAGAGAGAGAGAGAGAGAGAGAGAGAGAGAGAGAGAGAGAGAGAGAGAGAGAGAAATAGGGGTTCAACCTGAAGACCCGAAAAGCAAAGCAGCCAAACATTGGTTTTTACCTTGCTCTCAGTCTGAAATGACGATCCTGCCTTGGGATGTTCAGAATGAGACTGTGTCTGAGAACTGTCTCCTACCATTTTATAGTCCACTCTAGGGCTGGGATTAAAGGTGTGCACCACTTGTATTAAAGGTAAATACTGCCCAGTTTCTATGGCAACTAGTGTGGTTGCTGGAATTAAAGGTGTATGTCATTGTGGTCACTGGATTAAATGTGCCTGGTCTATAGGGCTAGCCAGTGTGGCAGTTTTACTTCCCGAGCCCCTGGCAAGCTTTATTAAAATACAATTGAAACGCCACTACATGCCCCCTCAATGACCCACTTACCCCAACAAGACCGCACACACCTACTTCAAAAAGATCATACCTCCTAGCATTGTTACTTCCCATGGTATTGAGATTATGGGGGCCAATTATATTCAAACTGCTGTATTTCCCAAGAAAACTTGTCAGTAGTCTTTCAGAACACAAAGACCAGAAGAGGTTAAGGACATAAAACTGTTAAATGTGACATGGTGGTCTGGATTGGATTTTGCAACAAAAGGAAAGTGGGGGAAATTGGTTAAAAGCAAAGAAGAGTTCCGTAATAACTAATAGATTTACACCAATGTCTTAGCTTTGACAACGGCATCATGAAAATGTAAGATGACCACAGACTAGGAAAAGAAGGATACATATACAGGAGCTCCCTACACTTGCTTCCTAACTTTTCTATGAATCTACATTTTCCAAAATGAAATTTTTATTCAAATAAATGGTATGGTGCTTGAGAAGCAGTTCATGTGAAAAATGTGTACTGCTTTGGTGTACAGAGGACCCAAGTTTGATTCCCAGAACCTATGTCAGAGATTTCATCACTTCCTGCAATGTTAGTTCATCTTCAATGCTCTGGCCTCCAACTACATCTGTACCCATGTGAACAGCCACACACACATAATTAAAAATAAACTAAAATATTTAAATAGGTACTTTATATAAAGGGTTTTCATCAATAAACTTTTGTACAATACTGAGAACATAAACAGTCCACATACACCAAAATATTCATCATCGAAGAGATGTTGAAGATAGAAAAAGACAAAACATAAGAGAAAGATTAAACAATACTTTGAGCTATGAAAACTCAAAAAAATTGATTTGACAGAAATAATATAATAAATTAATACACTTTTAATGAAAAGAGGTTTAATGAATACATTACTGCATAACCTTTTACAAAAGTTCCAAAGTTGCCTTTAGGTTCTGGGAAATTTGCGACCCAAACTCTGTGCCTATAGCAAAGTTTAAGGAAAGCAGAAGCATATGCAGGTAAGTTGGCAGTCTGAAAATTTCTACTCTAACTCCTAAGTTAACAAAGGGAGTTATAATTGAATGCTGCTTGTGCTGATGAGTTCATTTTCTAGGAATTGATAATTCATGCATGGATTAAAACACTTTGAAAGACTGAATATATATGCACAGGGGAAAAGCCTCAATGTGAAATGAGTAAAACCTGCATGTGCCAACACTATTTAGTGGTAATGTGTAAAAATAACGATGCTTTATGTGGAGACAGCCTTAGTTTATGCGTAGACAGCCTTAGTTTCAAATCTTCTCAACAAAATAGCAAGGTCAGAGTTGCTTCGCACTGTAGAAAATAAGAAGTTAAAGGTGGAAAAATTAGCAATGGAGACTGTGAAAAGTGCGTGTTATTTACCAGTGATCTCTTTGCCACTCAGTACTGAGTCAGGATTAAACCTCTCATCCTTGATTGCCTTTTCTCACTGAGTCTGAGATTAAAATTGACCTTTTACGGGAAATTTCATCAGAAGCCCCTGGCAGAGTTAATCATTCTCATCTGGATCCCCAAAATATTTTGAGCATGGTTTTATTAGCTTACTTTTACTATTCCTATGCCTAAGTCTTTTTTTTTAATAGAGTGAGCCCCTTAAAGGTAACTATTTGTTTTCAGTGACTCATTATAGTCTCTGCAGGCAGCAGGGTCTGGTACATGTATAGTGGACAATAAATGGCATTTTAAGTAAGGTATTACAAAAATATATATACAATGAACCTTGAGGACTGTGGGATGCAGGGGTGTTTACAGCTTACAAAAGTGATATCAAAGAAAAGAAAATTAAAACTATTAAGGAAAACTATATGCAATAGCAAGCATCATATTTTTAAACATAATTATAGTCAGTAAATACTTTCAGAATTAATTAACAAGAAGAGATTTTTTTAATATTAAAGGAATATTGCTCGAGAAGTCTTTACCTTTTGACAAATAGGTTTTTAAAATGCTAAAGAGAGTGATTTGAATATTGGTATTATTTGAAACTGACATCTTCATACTGGAATAGATCCTGATGTAAACATTACATTTCAACAAAGTGTCTAAAATAAGAAATCTTCCTAAAAATAAGCTGTTTCATTTTATGTCTAAGGAGGATGGAGACTTGGAATTCAATTTTGTGTACAATAATGCATCAATTTGAATTGGAATTCCAGCCATGACTGAGTTACAGTTACTGGACTAGTAAACAGAGAGTTGAAAAGATAAGCAACAGGTTTTGAGTCTGCGTCATAGACATGTAGGACTTTGCTGGCTGATGGAAGAGTCCCACCGCCACTCAGGTATTCCTAGATTAGGGGAAAATGTACAGTTATAGAAGAGACCTGCTCCTAGCAGGTGGTAGTTCTGCTTAGCTCCAGGGGTGGAGATGAGAACCCTGGAGCAAAGAGCATTTGTGAAAATGAAGCTATCAGAATGTGTGCGGATGTCATATGAGAGCTGGATATATGGAGGAGAATCTATTGCAGTCAAGGCAATGTGCACATAAGCAGGGAAAATCTCCTGAGAGCTTCAGGCTGGCAGATTCTGTGAGATCAGTGGGCTGTGGAGATACTGTGGTTTAGAGGGGCTGATAAACTGTCATCGATGGAGCTCCAGTCCTAACTGAGTATAACCATAATGTGAGTACATTATTAACAATCCATATCAGCCCTGGAAAGAAAACTCTGCCATAGAAGTAGGGTCAGATTCCAGAGGAAGGCCCACTCAAAACACACAGAACAAGCTTACCCCACCAGAACTAGTTCCCCAGGTTAATACCTGAGCACAAACAGAGCTTCAGCACACCAGGTTAGTAGCTGAGCATAGAGCAATTTTAAATCATACCGTAATTAGTTCCCCAGGTTACTAGCTGAGGCCAATCACATTAAAAAGGCTGGAGAAAAGGAGACTCTGAACCTCCCACAAATTCATTCACAGTAGCAGTGTTTAAAACCAAGTCAGCATCAGACCAAATAGGACCAGTAGAAACAGGACTGTCCGGCGGATAAGTAAGACATTTCATGTACAGTAACAGAGCTCCAAGATTGCATCTGGATATCTGTCATCCACTGTGGCAAGTGGACATGAGTGCACAAGAAAGACTGGGTGTTGAAATAGAAATAGTATTTATTCGAAACTTATTTGCGATTATCCATAGGTTAGATCTGGATAATAATTTTAAAGAAGTATTATGGTTCTGATTTAAAACAAACTCCAAAAGTCATTCCCCACTGATTTGGTTTCCAGTTGACAGATTTGGGGAAAGTGATTCCATCATAAAGACCCTCCTCTAAATAATGCATTAGGTAATTTGATAGGCTATTGCAAGATAGAAACAGGCCTAATTGAATGGAGCAGATCTTTAAAAGTGGCAGTTTATCCTGACCTTTTCTCTCTGTCCTTCCCCTTCCAGACTGCCACGAGGTGAGCGTGTCTGCTTTGTCATAGATTCCTGCCATACTTCCCCTAAAGGTGGAGCCAAGTCACCCTGGGTCAAAAGTATTTGAAACCATGAAAGAAAATAAAATTTTCTTTCTATTCAATTGTTTTGCTCAAGAATTTTGCCACAGTGGTAGATAGTTGTCTCGCAAACAATTGTTATCAATGTGTTTAAGATATTAAAGTAAAAAAATGCAATGAACAATCAATCCTGGACTCTCAGGAGAAAGAAATTATTGTTTTATAGTCCAGAAATTCTAGACTGTGAAAAAAAACTGAACTAAAATTTTTACTGCATAGGTATAATATAGAAAAGGTAGCAGAAAATATCCATGAGCATTAAGGCAAATTAATAAAAAATGGTTTAATGTAAAGATAAACAATGAAAAATACTATTGTTTAAAAAATTGTCTTGTAAACTATAATACAGCAGTAATAATAGAGTAATTAAAATGTGAGAACAGTGTAAGATTGAATCAGAGAAATATTTAAAGGATTAGTGGCTAAAACCAAAAAAAAAGGAAAAGAAAGAGAAAGAAAGAAAGAAAGAAAGAAAGAAAGGAAGGAAGGAAGGAAGGAAGGAAGGAAGAAAGAAAGGCTGGCTGATAACTTTGTAACTATTATGCAAATGCTGAATTAGAGATCTAGTTCAATAAACAGTTCTAAACTTGGAAGGGACCATAAATAATCATTTCTTCTTCAAGTGAATGAAGGTCAGAAACCTAAAATGTGATGTGTACAGCTACTGTGATAGAATAGAAATAGCGCTTAGCGGGAAGGACCTAGAAGAACCAGCATTAGTTGATTTTTTGCTGTTTTTGTTTTTGCTTAAGTGCAATGAATTTCCTGATAATTCTAGACTAATAACAATCTTTTGTTTATAATGAGTGTGTGTGTGTTGTTGTGTATGTTGTGTCTGTATGTGTATGTGTGTGTTGTACTCGTTAGTGTTAGTGTGCATGTGCACATGGATGGCCATAGGTTTGAAGGCTGACATCTGATGTCTTTCTTCCAACACTTTTATATTTTAAGACAGGGTCTCTCACTAAACTTGAAGGGTATTGACTGGACTACACTGACTGGCCAAATCACTTAATGGATCTATCTGATTTTTCAGAATATTACTTTATTCAAAGATGTGTTATATTTGTCTATATTGAGGTATATTACTTTAACTTTGCAAAGATGGGTTATGTTTGCTTATATTGAGGAATATTGCCTTATACAAAGATGTGTTGCATTTGTTTTTGTGTAGTAAGAAAGCCGCTAGTTAGTTCCTGGGTGCATAGCCCCAAAATAATCAAACAGAAACTATATTATTTAAATCACTGCTTGGCCCATTAGCTCTAGCTTCTTATTGGCTCTTACATATTAATTTAACCCATCTCCATTAATCTGTGCATCACCATGAGGTCGTGGCCTACCAGCAAAGTTGTAGCATGTTTGTCCCTGACGGCAGCTCCACCGCTCTTCTCTCACTCCGCCTTTCTTCTCCCAGCTTTCAGTGTAGTTTTCCACACCTACTTCTATTCCCTGCACAGGCCCAAGACAGTTTCTTTATTAACCAATGGTATTCACAGCATACAGAGGGAAATCCCACATCATTTGTGCTGTGTTTGTTAATGATGTAAATATGTCTGACTTTGCCTTTCTAAGACATCTGATTGGTCTAATTAAAAGCTGAACAGCCAATAGCTAGGTAGTAGAAGGATACGCAGAGCTGGCAAACAGACAGAATAAGAAGACAGCGAAATCAAGGCTCAAGAGAATGAGAGGAAAATGTTGGGGGAAAGGAGGGAAATGCCAGGGGCCAGCAAGTCAGGCAGCAGACAGACAGACAGACAAACACAGAGGAGACAGGAAATGAAGGACATACAGAATGAAAGAAACATAAAAAGCCCAGAGGCAAAATGTAGATGAAAAGAAATAATTAAATTAAGTTATAAGAGTTAGTGGGACAAGAACAAAGCAAAGTAGAACACTTACAACTAATAATAAGTCTCTGTGTCTTTATTTGGAGGCTGGTGGTTTGAGAAATCCTGCTATAGTCTGTTTCTATGCCCTACTTCCCATGCTGGGGCTACAGAACACACTGCTACCCTAAGCTTTTTCATGGATTCTGAGTATTCAAATTCAGGTTCTCATGCTTAAGAGGTATACTCTACCAACTGAGCCATCTTCCCAAGCTTTTTTGAGTTTTGCTTTTAACACGACAGTGTATCTATTTTTTTTTTGGATTACACACTCTAGAATTATGCAAAAGAAGTTAACAACTAGTGGGTGATATGCAATATACTTGACTTTTTTAATGTTAACTGTCTTATTTTTAAACTTTAATTACTAAGGAAAGAATGTTCTAGATGTCATGAGCTCTTATTGTGGAAATGTCAAAATTCTATTCCTCTAAATCAAGCAAAGATCTAATCTTGAAATTGCATTAGATAGTATTTAACACCAACCTGAATGACTAATTCAACAGGCTAGAAGAAATAAATATCAGTAAATATGCATGATGCTAGAATTGCCATACACTGTTGGAAGGATGTAAACATTAAAATTGTTTGTAAGATAACTGATTGCCTCTTCCTTACCAAGTCATATATATACATATGTGTGTGTGTGTGTGTGTGTGTGTGTGTGTATCCATGCTAATGACCCAACAACTTTACAACTTTAGCCTTGGCTAAATTTGCTAACTTACTAACAAGAAACTGAAAAAAAAAAGACTTCAAAAGTCATTGATATTAGCATTTTTAGGAACTTTAGTTAGTACTGCCAAACTAGAACTAACCAAAATGTCTGGCAATATAAAGTGGATAAAACCAATTATGCTATATGGTTGTTATTGAATACTATTCAATAGTTAAGTAAACAATAAAGAAGTAAACCAGGAAACTGTTTAATACTTTTATGCTGGTCCAGAATAGACTGCCAACGAAGACCACGCGTTAGAGTAATGGATACTACCTGGACTGGGGTGAGTATTGGCTCCAGGAACACACTGGTGTCTCCAAACTCAGTGTTTTAGATACAGGTTGTAGCAATGTACTGCATATACCTTTTGCCTAGAAAAATATTAATTTATTTATAAAATATCAAATATTATTTACACATATATTATTTACATAAAATCATCACAGATCTTTGATGTAGAATTTTTCTTCCTGTGTTAAGCAGCTGTATTACCTGCAAACTGATGGAGTATGGGAAGAGCAATGCAGAAACAAAATTGTCGATATTTTAAGAAAAGGTGTAGAAATGCGGACTAGAGCCTTGTCTGCATCCTTTCCTTCCTGCCACGTCTATGTTTATTTCTGTGAACCTAGTATTCATCTATTTCCTGTCCTTTCCTCTTCAATTCCATGTACAGAGTGCTAATAGTTTAAATGTGTCATATGGCTTGTAACTTATGCACAACTCGGGTGGGAATGCTCCATCAGGAAATGTGAACGCTACCTGGATTCTCTCGCTTAGAGATGGAAAATTTGGTTGCTTTTTCCTTAAGAATAAATAAAATGTGACCGGTGGGGAATTGTGTTTGTGTCTTTAGCATTTACATAAAAAGGGTCATCCAGTTTCAATCATTTTCATTTTGCCAAATAATACCAGAAAGGGCAGATCCCTAAACAGAATGAGTAACTGGAAACAATCCTCTGATTCCTCTGTAATTGCTAAAAGAGACAAACTTGAAATCTGTGACAAATGTACTTTTGTTCATCTTAAATCCTTCTCTACTACTCTAAAGATGTACCATGGTGAAGGCAACTTATAAAAGAAAGCATTTAACATGGTTTTCTTACAATTTCAGGGGGTGAGTGCATGGCCATCTCAGTGGGGGAAGAGAGTAGGGCAGGAGGAATGGTGCTGAAGCAGTAGATAAATCTTAAGAATTATCTGCAAGTTAGAGGCAGAGGGAAAGAGATTTGATCTGACATGAAATTTGAAATCCCAAAGTCCACTGCCAGGGACACACCCCCTCCAGTTTCACCAACTTGAAACCAAACACTCAAATAAATGCACTTCTGGTGATCATTCCATTCAAACTGCCACAGTCACCATACAACAAAGTCACAGAACTTTTTGATTTAGAGGAATTCTGATCTTTGTATTCTTAGTAATTTATGAATTAAGATAGTGGTGCATGGTTTTAGTGGGACTTTTCATCCCTGAAACAAAGGCCTAAGAGGTAACGTAAAGGAAGGAAAAGTTTGTTTTGGTTTGTAGTTTCAGAAGTGTCAGTCTATGCTTGTATGATCCCATTGCTCTTAGGCTGGTAGCAAAGTTAAAGTATCACGGAGCTTGATAACAGAAAAGGTGTTCAGTTCATGGATGCCAGGAAGTAGAGAACATTAATAGAAACGGGCAAGCAGAAATAGGAAGTGTTCATAGACAAGTTGTATCCATCAAAGGCATGTCTGCAGCCATATGTATCTCCCATGTAGGCCCCACCTACCATTGCTCTACCATCTTTCAATAGTCTATTCAAGTTAGGAACCTATCAGTGGATTAATCGGCTAATGTGCACGAAGGTCTTATTTCTGGAGGTACATATACATAAGTGCTACTAATACCCTAATATATTTCAATCCAATCAAGTGATAATCATAGAGGATATCCATTAATGGAAGTCACTTTGCACAAGGTATTAAACCAGAGCTTCTGCCCAAGTGTCATCCTGGCACAGACGTCATAGCCCAGAGCAGATGGCGATATCCATGTAGAAGGGTGACAGTCCTTTTTGTCATTCCTCTAATAGCTTTAAATGTGATAGTAGTTTTCAAAAGTGCTCCCTTTAACAGAGTAGAGCCTTGAAGTCATTAAAACTCATGGTATTAGAAGTTTAATACTATTTTCATCTCATGAATCTATTGTACATAAAAATCTGTTTTAACAGCGGTTCTTATTAATAAATGGTTTGCTTTTACTGACTTACCAATATGTTATTTAGAATCTAGTTGTCATTTCCAAGAAACTTCCCTTACCTCTCATGCCATCAAGCCCCTTAATATCAAATAGAAGAATTAAGCTTACTAAATACAAACAGTATTTCCTACAGGATAGTAGATCTATTAAGAAAAAGACACAAACTTTGTCATAAAATTCATGGTACATTATGCTCTACCTGAGTGTGTTTTTCACCTCTTTACCACATCCTTAAGCTTCCTGAACCTTAAGTAGGGCATTGCTCATTAGTTCAGGAAAGAGAAGAAAGTTTTTTTGTTTTGTTTTGTTTTGTTTTCTTGCTTTGGTTTTGGCTTCTGTTTATACCTTTAGTTGCAAAGTGGCCATCACAGTTCTTAGGAGACACAGTAAACATGAAAGTCAATGTTTCAATTTATAACAGAGGACTTTGGATGTTTCAAAGAACAAATTCCCAGAGGTCTCTCAATATATAAAGGTCATACTTTAAATACCATACTGGGAAGAACAAAGAAAGATGTAGAAATAGTTTATTTTCACATCTTCAGAAAATGTGATAGGTAGGTGAAGGGAGAGTGAGAGGGTTAAGTTTCAGATTCACTCTTGTTCTCTAAAGTTAATACTTCATTGCACAAGTAAGATGCAGATGAATCTTCCAAGTGCACATTGCACATCAGAAAGATGACTGCCTTGAGTTCTGAAGAGAGACTTCTAAAAAGAATTCAGTCTGAGCCTCCCTATGCCACAGTGGGTCTGAGGCTTTGAGCAACGATTCAGCATATCTCTCATACCTGGAGAGAAGGAAAGTCCATAAGTAAGATCTCTTAAAACATGGAAATAATTTAAAAAAAAATTCTTCAAGGATGTAAAAAACAGACAAACAAACAAAAAAAAGATTCTTAAAGAATCTTCAGATTATATCATTTGCTGATAATAAATAAATTGACATTAAAGGAACTTGGATGTCACATCTCTACTACAGTGGCTTCACATACATAAAGAGGCTTATTATAGGACATAGAATTTGGTGTTGGTTCACAAAACATTCTCAGAGAACATGGGAGGCGATGGAAGATTTTTCACTGTACCATTGAATATACTCTGGGGATGGCTCTGTGCCTAAAAGCCAGCACGTTACACAGGCTTTTTAAAAGCCCCTGCTTAAAGCCCCAGCCCTAATTCTTAGGATTGTGAAAATAATGAGAGAACATGGCCAGAAAAATTTTACCTTGCATAATAATGTAATTTTTAAAATTTGAATATAGTTACTAATAAGTTTATATGTGTACATGTGTATACATATGTAGATGTTCATGTGTTCTATATGTGAGTGTATGTGTGTGCACATGCATGTGTATGTCACCCATCCATATCAGATATAGTTTTTACAAGCTACTAACCTTGTCTTTGAAACAGATCTCTTCCTGGGATCTGGAGTTTACTGGATAGGCTAGGTTGGCTTGCCAGTAAAACTCAAGGATTTACTGGCTTCCCACCCCCACCCCACTCACCAAAAAAACTGAGATTATCACCACGATGCAAGATCTTTTAAAATGGATATATTTGTCCTATTTTTTATTTATGCATGTGTATGTTGGTGTGCGTACACAAGTGCAACACCCTCAGAAGCCAGAAGAGAGCACAAGCTCTCCTAGGCTGTTGTAGGGCATCTGACATTTGGTGCTAGGAACCAAAGTTCTGTCCTTGGCAAGAGCAGAAAGTGCTCTGGACTCCTGAACCATTGCCCCAGAACCAATGCAAGTTCTTGGTTTTTTTGTTTTGTTTTGTTTTTTGTTTTTGTGTTTTGCTTTTTATGTGGATGATAAGCATTGAACTCCTGACTTCATGTTGCACAATGCAAGCATTTTCCCAATGGTATCTCCCCACCCCCAACTAATCAATCATCTCCTTGGTAATAAAGATAATGCCATCCAATCAATGATGAACCTTTATAAACAAGAGTTTTGTTCAACTAGTAGCAGGGAGTAGTACATCAGAGAGATTAAAAAAAAAAAAAAACTAAACAATCCATCTTTGCTGGCCTGAATGCAGATGGATAAGGCTGCTTATACAAGGACTGGGAAGTTACTTTAGCAAAAACAGTCATCCCACTCCCTCATCTGAGAGGGACTGGATTCTGCCAACAATCCAAGTGAGCTTGGAAATACATCCTTATCTAGAAACCCAAATGTGATCCCAGTTTGCCTGACATATTTATCTGAGCTTTGTGAAACCTATAAAGAAAACCAAATTGACTTTTAATCTACAACATTATGAGAGAATAGTAAGTGCTGTTTAAAAGAGCCGAGTTCATGATAATTTGTAACATATAGAAAACCAATACGGACAGTTTGACAAATGCTTACTATATAGATGATGATTGTCACCGCATGGTGATGATTGTGGCCACATGAACCTTTGTCACTTTGATGCAAATGTGAAGAAAAGTGAGATTCAGGAAAATTCCAATGAAACAACATCATGCAAAATAAGGAAAAAATAAAACCTGAATATACTATACTCTTAGATTTGACTAAATTAACATTTCTATCGTAAAGCAGAATAGAACTTAACATCTGCAATGATTTGTGTTCAGGAAAACATAGCAAAAGTGTTCTCTTAGAGTTAATGCGAAAGGATATTTTTACAATGTTCTGGAGTTTTTATTTAACTATTTCATATTCCATATGCAATAGTAATAGTCACTATCATAGCTTACTTTCTTTTGCTGTGACAAAAACAAAAAAAAAACTGATCAGAATCTACTGAGGGAGGAAAGGCATTTGGAACTGAAGGCAGAAACCTGGGCAGGAACTGAAGCAAAGGCCATAGAGAAACCCTGCTTTCCTTGTCTCCTGTGGCCGGCTCTGTGTGCTGTACCATACAACCCATGATGACATGCCCAGAGATGGCACCATCCATAACAGGCAGGGCCTGCACACAGCAATCATTAATTAATAACATGTTCTGGACTTGTCTACAGACAGTGTGATGGAGGAATTCTCTCAGTTTAGGCTACTCTTCCTGGATAACTCTAGCTTGTGTCAATCTGTTGAAAAACCAAGCAGGACAGTCATTTTTCAGGGATAGAGGGGCCATTAGAAAATATCTTTGCCAAGAGCTTGACACAATACCCATTTTGGTCACAATGGCAGATTAATAACTACTTTCCTAGCAGTGTTAAACAAAATATGAATTATATATAAAAACACATTTAAATGTCCTTTTCTGTTAGTTGAGTATGAAATGTGCAATACTTTTCCATTAGCTATGCCATTTCAGAAGAGGAGAAAAGAAAATCTTCATGTTCTTGCTTGCACAGATTTATCTTATCTCACCTATGGCAGAAAAGACACTAAATCATAATATTTAGACTCAAATATTGACTTTTAAATAGTTCTCAGAATGCCTAGTAATTCACACTGGCCATCACAACATATCCATGTACAGATTTTGGTTCTAGCTAAACCATTTAAATAAATTTGAGCCAGGTTGCCACTTTAAATCAGCACTTGCCTATAAATGGGAGATCTGGGTGAAGAGGCAGCAAGCAGCTCCTTTCCTTTGTCCCTGAAATCACACTAATAGAGAGTTGTTGAGTTTTAGGAGGCAGGGAAAGAGAAGCTTTGGGGTTCAATCCAGATGTAGAGGTGAGTGACAGTCAAGAAAACTCCTGGTTACAAGTCACACAAAAGAAAACCAAACCTTGAGTTAGAGTTTTAAAATTCTGGTCAAATTCATATTTCAGCAGAAGGTGGAGCCTGAAGTAGACATTGAATTATGTTGAGGAAAATAATATAACCAGGACAGAGCAGAAGTCAGTGTTGTTAGAGATAAATGGGCGAGCGCTGAGAGGTTATGAGGAGCCTGCAAACATGGCAGAACCCAGCCCTAAGTCGAAGGAATCCTGCAGCAATTCACTTGGACTCCTGCTAGGTGTCATTTCTTGCACTAGCCAACATGATAGGAACAAGCGAGGTTGTGTCTAAAGTCTTCCAACAAGTTTTGTGATCTGCCACACAAGTCTAAACCTCAACTTGGTTATCTGCAGCCCGTTTGACCAATGGAAGAAAATCCATCACCTTTATATTTTCAGGTTTCAAAATTTGTATCTTTGCATGTGTTTTAAAGTTTCAACAATGCCAGCTTTACAGGCCTGAGGGTGCGATGTTAAAGAAATCCTACTTTTGGAAGGTTTTGTTTAAGTAATCTGGCATTTAAAAGATTAGAATTGAGGCTGGAGTGATAGCTAAGTAGTTAGGAGCACCTCTTGCTCTTCCAGAGGACCCAGATTCTTTTCCAAGCACCAACGTACCAGCTAACAACTGTCTGTAACTCCATTTTTAGAGGAAATGTCACCGTCTTTTGCATGCACTGGTACCAGGCACACACATGTGGTACATGGACATACACTCATGTTGTAATGACCCTCCTACACCACACTCAGGCAAAGGGTCAATATATATATAAATAAAAATCAAGTAAAAGATGAAATGGAAGAATTTGAATTAATTCAAGAGTGCAGTTGTTTGCAGTATTTGTAATAAGCAGTTTGGACAAAGTAGATATTTAATACACAGCTGAATTGCAAGATACCCCTTTACAGAAAGTCTTCAAGTACAATTTAAAATTCAAAACTACTTTGGCCGATTTGTCCAAAGATTCATTCCAGCCAATGGATGGTATGATTCCAGAGATTTTCTCTATCCTCCTAAGTGGGTAAGGAGACTTTCATCTGGGAGAGGCTGAACATAATGGATAGAGATTATTTGCTTTTTTGCATCATTAGGCCCATTTCTGCACTGCTGTGAGTCAGTGAACAGCTATGCTATCCACATCCACTGAATAGGTTATCCAGTATAGGCCATCAGTTGCCAGAATGCAAAGTCTATTAGTGTTTTGATTTTTTCTCAGTTAGTAGCATTGTGCTTAATTCTATAATTATTCCATATGAGAAACTCACACTGAAACCAATGGGCGTCTCAGAATAAATTTGATTACAAGATTTGGTTCATTGAGTAAATGGATGAAAATTGGCTTTTATTTATTTGGAATTTTTCAATTAGGACCTAGACATTTCAAGAAATATGTGTGTGTGTGTGTGTGTGTGTGTGTGTGTGTGTGTGTGTGTGTGTGTGTGCTTATTTGTACCCAAAATGACAAATAGAGTTTTTTTCCTATGGAGTGTATTTTGCTTTCCAAGATATTTACAAAACAGCAAGTTTTCTGAAATGTTAATTGGAACTAAATTCTTAGACAAGGAAAAGGAATAAGATGACATTATTTCTTCCATTTCATATTAGTAAAATAGAAGACATCATGCACCTGCAAAGGCTGCTCTGCGTTGCTGATGAGGCTTGCGATTCTATTTTCCAAGTTTGGTTTGAAAAGCTAAGACATCTGTTTATCCAGTGCACACAGAATAACTCTCATGTCTCCTCATCTCTGAAGATTTCAAAGGCTTTCATTCTGGTTTAAATCCTTTGAAGAAGCGGTAATCAAAGACAAAAATTATCAGAGGTACATTTTTGTTTCCCAAACAATGAAAATAACAACACTCATCCTCCTTGGACTTCGAGTACCAGCGTAAAGCTTCAGAATTGGAGATTTGCCATTTAAATAAAAAAGTGATACGGATAAATAGCTGCCAAAAATAAAAAGCATACTGAAAGTGCATACTCTCTACTTCATTCTATTGCATAAATTTAAATTCAATATGTGAATAATTTAAAAAATACTATGAAGCACAACATCAAACAGCATATCCTAGCACTGTGTGACAGAATACATCTGGCTAGTGTGTGGGTTCAGGGAAAAAATTATTAGTTTGAGAACTAAGACTTTTACCTCAGTGCATTTCACAAGCTGCATTGATTAAAATAATAATGGTGAGAACCCAAGAATGATAAGGAAGCAAGCCAGACCATACACATGAAGCAAAAGAACCCAGAAAAAGCTGTGCTTAGGGGACTGAGTAACAAGGATTTTAGCATTTAGGCTCTCCAGGCCTTCATTAGCTTTGGAACATGTCATTTGACCTTCAGGATGAGTAAATTCATGCAGGATTTAAAGAGCTACATAATAATTCATTTATCATTCTCTCTTCAAAGATGATGATATAAGTATAATACCTATTGCCTTTTTGACCCTTTTTCATTAAGAGTAAAGATTTTGAGCCCTAACCTCCCTCTGCATTAGGGAAATTGAAAGTAGACCTTTAGGAAAAGTGGCTGATGTGACTTCCACCTGGGGCAGAAGTGGTATCCATCTTGTTTCACAGAGAAGACAAAGGAAGTTTGGAGCATATATGAACAATTAGAGGCAACCAGGTTTCCTGCCAATATTGTTACCTTCTCCAAGAAAAGGAGTATAGTTTCACATTAAATGACCTCTGGATGCGGGATAAGTTTTAGTCACTGAAGTAGGCATCAGGGTTTATTGAGTATAGAGAAAGATGTTACCTTAAGAGAAACAGGGACTAATGAGAACTTTTCCTGAATCTGGAGAAGTGGATGAAACCAGGCTACTCTTGTATGGTTGTAGATGAATGACTTTAGAAGCGATTCTCAACATACAGCCACCCAGAACACTTTTATAAATTTTAGCTCTCAGGCTGTGTTTCAGACAAATTAAATCAGAGCACTGGGTGTGTATGACAGAGGCACTGGATTTTAAAAATAGATTTATTTTATCTTTTCAATTGTGTGTGTGTGTGTGTTGTGTGTAAATGCACAGAAGAGTACAAGTGCTCTCAGGGTTCAAGGTACTCTATACCTTGGAGCAGGGACTACAGGAAGTTGTCAGTTACATGCCATGCCTTTTAAAGTCAGAGTAGGGCACCCAAGTAGAAATGGATATTCAGAAATTATCTGAAGGCCCGTTACACACAAAATATTAACTGTGTGTAGCAAGAAGGGAGCCGCTTGTTCGTCCTGGCCGCCCAGAACCGAAATAATCACATGCTTGGCCCATTAGCTCTAACTTCTTATTGGCTAATTCTTATATTCATTTAACCCATTTCTATTCATCTGTGGCTTACTGGCAAGGTTCTGCGTCTGACTCTGGCATTCAATCCGTGGATCCATGGCGTCTCTCTGACTCTGCTTTCTTCCTCCCAGAATTCAGTTCCATGCCCCCTCCTCCACCCTCCACCCCCTCACCTCCCAACCCCCTTCCCGCCTACCTAAGTTCTGCCCTATCAACAGGCCAGGGCAGTTTCTGTTCATTAACCAATGAAAGCTGCACATAGATAGTAGGACCTCCCTCACCAACTGTGTCTTATTCAAAGTTGGTATTCTCTTTTTCTTGATTAGGTGAATAAGAAAATATGTCTTAAACTGGTTGATGGTGTTGTAGACCTTTAATCCCAGCACTCGGGACAGACGCAGGTGGACCTTTGTGAATTCAAGGCCAGCCTTGTCTACAGAGAGAGTTCCAGGACAGCTAGGGCTACACAGAGAAATCTTGTCTTAAAAAAAAAAGAAAGAAAAAGTAAAAGAAAATATGTCTTTAACTAAATTCTGATTTTCAGTGTTTTCCTTGAGATTTAAAATTTCTTCCTTGATTTTCTTAATGCCCATAAGAGAATGTTCATCAAAGTGCTATTGTGTTCTCTAAATATTTGTTTATACATATATTTCTTGGTTCCTAAATTTATGTACAATAGATGGTATGTGTCTTAGAAACCAATTTTGAAACTATGTAGTACATGCATGTTACACCCACTAAAGCTGTGGGTTTGAATTTTTTAAAAAATACAAACTGTTAACCAAGTATATAAGCTTAAAAACCCTGTATCTCAGCTTCCTTGTCCAACTTCACCCACAAATTACAAAACTTGAGTTCCCACCTGCTGTCTAGTTCTCTGCTTTCCTTGAGCTAACCTGCAGTGGGATATACCTCTACCTAAACATTTACCACTTTTCCCATTTTTGTGTCTGAGATATCCACCAGAGCCCATACGCTACAGGACTGTTTCCCAGCCTGTGCTCTACTGGAAGTTGGCAGAAACCTTAGGAGCTAGGGCCTACTAGAATAAAGACAAGTCATCTGGAGAACATCCATATGTCCTTAAAGGAAGGTCCCTTCTTGGGACCTCTCTCCAACACATCCCCACTCTTTGCTTGTCTACTAACATTAAGAGGGTAGATGATTTTACCCTGTGCTCCATGCCACGCCATGATGCTTTATTACACTCCCAAAGCAAAGTCACTCACCTGCTGTGGGCTGCAGCTATTAAAACTTTGAGTCAAAAAGTGCTTCCTCCTTTTCTTTATTCTGGGTGTTTGTGAGGATTAGAGAATACCAACACAAGCTTCGCTCATTTCTTTTTGCCAGCTTGATTGTCAGTCAAATATCCGAACATATACAGATCTGTTTCTAGACTTCCAATCCTATTGCTCACGACTTAACATAGCTTCACTGCAAGGCCATACCTCAGGATGGCTTTTGACAGGGTCAACTTGGATAAGCTCACCTATTTCCTTTGGTAGTCATTTACTGCTTCTGAGTTTACTTCATATTAAGTTGGACCAAATTAGACATTTGAGATATGATATAACAAGGGAATTAAAGCCATAGTCATGCTATTTCTAGCTTCAAAGGCCCAGACAGGATCTTTAGACACACTTCTAGTTCTGGTTCACCTTGGAGTGGGGCAGTAACTGAAGATTCTATTGATCCATTGGATCCTTCTCTGGTACCTACAGGCTTAGGACCAGGATAAAGGGCTCTAGCTTCTCCCAAAGGATTCCCATTTTACATAGATTGACATGATATATACTATCATGAGTAAGCTTTATTCATTAAAATACAAATGAAATATCACTACATTTCTTGCTTTTACTTCTGGCTTTACCTTTCCCTGCACTACTACCCCATTCTGTATCCCTCTTCTTTTCCAACTGTGTGCCAGATGCCTGCAAAATTCAGTGATGTCGGACTGCTGCCTGAGTCCAAAGTCATATAAGCTCTGGAACACACCCACATATGCACACATGCACTCAAATACCACACACATGTGTGCATGAATACATGCTTGCACACACACATACACACACTTCCTACTGTCTATCTGTATTCACAGATGTCTGTATCTTCCTGCATTTTTTTATTTCCAATTCTTTGGCTAAAACTTAAATAATGCAATGTAAACTCAATATAGAGATTTTTCAGTCTTGTCCATTAAGAAGGTTTCAATTCTTCTGGGCCCTTGGAATATTTTACTTTATAGTGGGAAACAGTTTATTTGGCTTGAAAACTTAGAGGTTCTATTACAGGATTGGAAGCACTCTGGTTTTAGCACTGGTGGTAGACACAGCACAATATGGGTAGAAGTGAGTGGTGGAATAATTCCACTCATCTCAGGGTCAAAAAACAACAAAAGAGAGAAGGGGATCAGCTTCGTCAGCCTCCTTCAAAAGCAGGCCCTCAATGACTTAAAGACTGCTCATTTGGCTCTGCCTCCTAAATCCCCAAATCCCTCCAATCACATTAACTCTATGGGACAATGCCTCTAAGACATGGAGGTTTAGGGGATGCTTAGAATCCAAAATAAAGAATAGAACCACACTACTTTATGAAAGGAAAAAATGAAGGATACAAAGAATACATTGATATACCTGTTTTCACACACACACACACACACACACACACACACACACACACATTTGAACTTCAAGATTGCAGAAATTTGTATGTTTAACATAGAGAAACTTGAGATCTCTCGGTGTCAAGTTTTCTACACCACTGCTCAAGTTTCAATATATGAATACATCTCACAAATATATCTTGTCAGAGTGTAGTTTCTGATTCTGTAAGTCTAGGACAGAGTTCAAGAGTTTGAACTTCTCTAGAGTTCCCTGATGAGCTGATACGACCATCATTGGAGAACATACCAGGTATCAAGGGTCTAGGCATGAATGCTACTCTGGTGAGATTTTCTAGTAATATTTATAGTTTCCTGCATAAAGGTCTTATGAAATTTTTGTTCCTAGATGTTTGAAAGTTTATAAATTATATCTGTTTTAAATTTTATGTTCCATTTATTGTTGATTTATAGCAGTTCGATTAGTCTTAATATTCCTTTATCTGGCTAAATCCACTTATCAGCTCTAATAATTTATCTTTATATTCTTTGGGATTTCTTACAAATATAATCATGTTAGAAAAGTAATGACAATTTTATGTCCTTCTCTCAGTATCATCTACTTCTTATTTCTCTTCTTTTCTTTTTCCCAAAAATAACATCGCATTTATTTATTTTACATAATAACCATAGTTTCCCTTCCATCCTCTCCTCTGGTTCCCTCCACTACCTCCTTTCTACACCCTGCCCCCACACATTCCTCAAAAAGCATAAGGCCTCCCATGGAAATCAACAAAGCATGGCACATCAAGCTGAGGCAGGACAGAACTCCTCCTTGTTACAATAAAACTTATCAAGGCATCCTGCTATACGGAATAGGTTCCAAAAAAGCCAGCTCATGCTCTAGGGACAAATCTTGCAAACTTGTACAGCCACATTAGAAATCAGTATGGTGGTTTCTCAGAAAACTAGTAATCAAACTGCCGCAAGACGCAGCGATAGCTCTCTTGAGCACATACCCAAAGGATGCTCAAGCATACCACAACGACATTTGCTCAACCTCGTTCATAGCAGCATTATTCATTTTGTTTTGTTTGTTTTGTTTTGTTTTCAAGACTTCTCTGTGTAACAGTCCTAGTTTTCCTGGAACTAGCTCTTGTAGACCAGGCTGGCCTCAAAATTACACAGACCCGCCTGCCTCTGCCTCCCGAGTTTTGGAATTAAACGAGTCATCACCACTACCCAGCTGCACCATTATTCATAATAGCCAGGACCTGGATACATTTTATCACTTTTCCTAGTTTAACTTCCCTGATAAAATCCTTTTGGGTTGAAGAGAGATGACAGACATCTCTTTGTTCCATTATACATATTTCAAATAGAAATCTCTCCACTTTTGAATATGATACTTGTAGGGTTGCTCTTATTTTTAATCTACATATTTTCACATATTTGTTTTTATTCTTTGGCTTGATTTTCTAGGGGAACACTGAGGACTGAACCAAGGGACTCACTCATGCTGTGTAAGCACCTTGCCCCCAAGATACTACCTCAGCCCCCTCTAAGGTTTTTATTGCTTATTTTTTATCAGGTTAAAAAATTTCCTTTTGCTCTCACTTGCTTATGGACTTTCAACATGAATCATTAATTTTGTCAAACAGGTTTCTCCACTTACTGAGACACCATAATGACTCCCCTCTTAATTTTGTCTTTGCAAACATAATTCACGTTCTAAGGTTAAATTGTATTCTTGGTTTGGGTTTGAGTAGATTTTATTTCTCATTGTTTCTGGATCTGATCTTGTTTATAAACCACCGGGAAGGTTTTCCTGGAAACCTTGGGAGCTTTCGTGAAATTCTGCTTTTGGGTTCTGTTGTTGAAGAATGCCTTTCTTGCAGTCCTTTTTGATCCTACTTAAAATACCATCAAATGTCTTATTCAGCATGAAGCCATCTGGACCCAGGATTTCTTGTGGAGAAATATTTACATAGAGATATTTCAAGCTTCAAGCTTTGTTCATTTGGATAAACTGTGCTTTCAGTGTGGTGTGGTGTGAGCCTCAGACCTCACAGGTGCTAGCATGTCATCTACTACTAAATCGTGTCTCCAATGAAGTTTGTTTCCTTTTCTAAGAATTTGCATATTTCAATAAAATTTTCAGTTTTTTTGAAATAATGTTAAAAATTCATTTATTTATGTTATTATTGCAATGTGAATATTTAAAATATATCTTGGAACTATGCCATCCAGTATTTGAGCTGTTAGTTTCCTTCTCTAATTTGTAGACAACATTTTAAATGAATCCATGGCATTTTGATGTAACTTTTTCTCAGTTTGGGAACTTATGAGATATTCTAGTTAACTCATGGTAATAACTGATATATAGATCAAATCAACTGTACTCAAAGAAAAAAATGATATTTGCCAAGATTCACATTATTGCCACACTATGAACAATTTTTTAACCATATTCCTCAAAAACACTGTAGTAAATGAAGCTCCCCATAGGTGATCCATGAGGTTAGATTGGTAACCATTATGATATAAATTGTTTCAAATGTCTGGAATTTATTGCTTCTTTATCAAATCAACTGCTGAGATTATTTTATTAAAAGTTGCTCATAATTTTAGGTTTGACTGTACTTTGAAACTATGTTACTGTATTCATAAAAGGCAGTATATATTCTTGATGGTTTGAATGTATTTTTGCCATTATGATGGGATTTTTTTTACCAAACTTTTAAAACTGTACTTTGATTGATATTAAATAGTTCAGCTTTCATTTTGATTCTGCACTGTGCATCATTTCTGTATTTTGTTTCAATATTTTTCTTTTGTCCTCTTATTTCCAATGTGCCTTTATAAACATCACACAATTTTGGGTTTGGTCCTGATTGCTTTTATCTTTAGTTTGAGGTTTAGATCACTCATATTTAATGTGATTATTTATATGACTAAATAAATGAGCATAGTTGGTGGTTCCTAATTTTCTACACAGTTTCTCTTTTTTCTTTTTTTCCTTTTGAAATAACTATATTTTATATTTTTGTTCATCAGCCATTATCCTATATGAGAGTTATTCTATTACTATATAAGAGTTAAATATTCTTTTACTGTTATTCAAGTGATTTTATTATAATTTGCAGTATTTAACTTATGAAATGCAAAGTATACAAATATTTATAATTATTTTCTTCTCATAGACAAAGGAAATATTTTAGAACATTGTTATGTTTGTTTAGCTATCATTGATATATTTTATTTTATGTTGTCTTTATATATTTCAATACTTACAAGAATTATTTAAGCAACAGTATTTGTCTTTTCTCCTTCCTTACCCTTAGTTGGGTTTTCTAATATTTCTTTTCTTTTCATGCTACTAAAATTAGTGCTTTTCCATCATCACCCAACATATATGGTGTTGTTATATTCCTATCCCCAGTCCCCACCGCAACCATCACAGAGATCCTGGACCCTTCACTGATGCCGTCTGCCCTGGTATTCCACTTTAAAATCTACTATGTAAGTCCTATTTTAGGTTTTGTTGGTTCTTTTTCATTGTCTCATCAAAGGTGCCTTTTGCCTACATTTTCTTTTCTTCATTCTGCATGCTTTATAAATATATGTGATGGACCTCCTCTTGCAGTCTTTACATTCTATCTATCATATTTTCTGACAGCCAATTTGCTATATATTTCTCATTAATTTTTCTTCTTTTTTATGGTTTTTCTTCATTTTTTTAAATGTGCTGTTAATTATCAACTACTAAACTACTATTTGAGAAGGTTTTGTATTTCAGTTCATAGTTTCCTTTTTATTATTTGTTGCAAGGAACTGCTTGTTCGTCCTGACCACCCAGAACCGAAATAAACACAGAGAAACTGTTATTTTAAGTGCCATATTCTGTAATCTTTAAAAGGTTTGAGGAATGCCTGTCAATCTGAAATACATCTTTGTACATCTGGAGAGTCTGACTAGCATTACTACAAGCTTGAATATTATGGATAATTATCTATTGACCTATATTTCTTAATTACACATTGCATTTTTGGATGAGCTGGACAAACACAATGCCTTAATCAGGATTAGAAGTACATTCACACAGTGTAACAAAATTGACCTTGGGTTTTTATCAATGAGCCAGGATTCATGTAGATGCAGATCTCTATAGCAATTATTTCATTTGCCAAACTTCTGCCATGCCTTGATCCTTGTAAATGAGAAATAAAGTGATTTTTAAGGATTATGTCTGATTAATTAAAGATTTAGAAACAACAAAATTTTCTTTTATCCTGTTGGTTCTAATTCACAATATTTTGACTCCTTGAGTAAAGTTTTTTAACTCTATGAAAAAATGTCACATATAGCCATGCTCTAAAGTCCTGGAACTTTCCTCAGAGAAAATACTTATTCCTTACTCAACAAAGAACATGCAACACCTAGATATTTAGATAATTAATGTAATTCTTAAATTAAAACAGTTTTTGGGTACTAGGAAGGATTCTTTTAAGATTTTCAACTCAATTTGATGAGGGTTTATCTGTGTTATTATTGACAGACTTATCTGACACTCTTTGAATAACCATGTTGCTGAAGTCAGTTTGGCTCCTCTCTCAACCTCTCTCCTTCCATTTACATGCACTTTTTTATTTGATTTTTTTAACGTGTCTGAATCTTTAAAATATATTTACTAAAAAATCAATTTTACATGATTTGGTTAATGTTGGAGGGAAGCGCTTGTTGGTTTCCAGACACTTAGTTAGCTTAGTCCCAAAATAATCACACAGAAACTGTATTAATTAAAACACCGCTTGGCCCATTAGCTCTAGCTTTTTATTGCTTAACTTTTACATGTTAACTCTTATATTAATTTAACCCATTTCTATTAATCTGTATATTGCCACATGGCAGCAGCTTACTAGCAAAGATTCAGCATGTCTGCCTCTGGTGGTTCTATGGCGTCTCTCTGACTCTGCCCTTCTTCCTCCCAGCATTAAGCTTAGCTTTCCCTGCCTACCTAAGTTCTTCCCTATCAACAGACCAAGGAAGTCTCTTTATTCATTAACCAATAAAGGCAACACATAGAAGGACCTCCCACACCAAGTTAAAATGTAGCTTCAATGTTATCATGCTCTTAAGAGAAAAATATCTCTGTTTTTTCTTCTCTGTCCTTAAAAAGTGAATTTACAGACTTGTATCTATGCTAGAACTCAATTTAAATTACTTTAAAAGTAAAAATGGTGTTTTAAAAAATCTAAAAGTCTTTGGTCAGATGTGAAAAGTTAAGTTTAAAGGGAACATCAATGGGCTGAACATGTTCAATTACAGAGATGGATATTATCTTCTGAACTGTGGACTAATATCCAAATGGACATCCTTTGGAGCAAGTCGGTAAAAGTGGAGACCTTTCCCTTCACCACTCCCTGAGGGAGCTTAAGGGGACTTTCTAGTCTCCATCTACTGGAAACCCTGAGAAAAAATGGACCCATCACATGTTCCCTCCTGCTAGCTCCGACCTTTGTGATTTTTATATGAATGATAATAAAATGAAGGACTACTAGTAAATCCCTGGTACTAAAGATGCAGTGTTCAGAGCCTAGACAGAGTCCATATATGCAGTGTTGAACACCAACATCCCACAACACTCAGAACATGGATACAAGAGATGTATGTAGTGTTGAGCAAAAATATCCCACAATGTGCAGAGCCTGGACTCAACAGATGGTATGTGGTGTTGAATACCAACTTCCCACAATACCCACAGCCTGGACACAGTAGATATATGTAATGTTGAACACTAACTTCCCACAAGTATTGAAAAGCAGTATCTAGTGATCCAAGTACCTGACATTATCTTTCTGTCAATAGTCTCCCAAACCTCCTAAGTTCTCTATATTGCAGAACTCAGTTACTCAGATTTCTGTGACAATCTACCCCAAATTGCTTTTATCTTTAAATTATTCAGCATTGCTTCTGTGACATGGGAATTAGTGAAGTAGAGATCAATTAACAAAATTTCTGCTGAAGGACATAATGTAACTCAGTATTAGCTATTATAAATATACTTAATTTAATAAAATATATGATACAAGTTACACTAATATTCCTCAGTAATTATTTTCTTCTGATCTAAAAGAAAAAACATGACTACTTGAGAAACTGTTTTCCACATATTTTTAAAAGATTCTTATTTATGGATCTTGACTAATTAAAATTGAGTTAGGAGACACATAATCATTCATTAAGATAATTTCCCAAGTGATGTGGCTTATTAACAACTGAAGGTATAGATTCAATAAAAAGCAATTAAGACAAACTAAGTTCCATTTCTTTAAATTTATTGCAAAATCTCATTTTAAACAAATCTTTGTGTGAAGTTCAAGCTTGAGGTCTTTGAAGTTTAGAGGATTGAAAGTTGTCAGTGAAGGGCTAAAATGCTAGCGTATTTCAGCTTATGGGACAGAGAAGACTGAGCAATGAAGGATTTAAAAAGGTTGAGAAATGAGGTCCCTTTTATTAGAAAAGGAAGATGTTCAGTGTAAATGGCATTGCCGAGGAATCATTCATGCTAACAACTGGAGTGCCAAATGATGATCCATAGAAAAAGCTGATCAGCCAATGAGACTCCTGGGAACCTAGAACAAAGAGCCAATGTTTAATGCTTTGGTTTATATTTTCAATCAACACAAATGAAAATCTGTAGTGAAGGTTATTCCTTGTAGAATATGAATTGGGTGAGACCAGAAAGAAAAGACCAAAAGTATATCATTGGGAATATTGAAACCCTCAGCTTTCTTCACTGTCTTCTCTTCCAAGGAAACACTGGGATATTTTGCAGAAGATGTGAAGCTTTTAGATGACCTGGATTCTCACTGATTTTAAAGATCCAGTGTTTCAGTGAGCATCACCAGCATGGAACACTTACTGTCCTGATCTCTGAAAAAATATCATAGAGACCTGATGGCCAACTCTCTCCCAGGCAGGTCTCCATTAGCCTCTTTAGTCTTTAAGAATCTTTGTCTTTGAGCCAAGGATCACAGTTGAGGTTTCCTTGCTCCTTGATCTGTATCTCCTTTCATTGATGTCTCTGTGTAGAAGGAAAAATAGTAGGGAAAGAGTCAACAACCTTTGGCAAAATATCATGCCCGTTTCACTTTTTTCTCTGTCTTTGATGTAAAAATGATAGATGAAAACAGAAAATTAGTATAGCTGAAAGGAGCAGATGTGTTTAGCTAAAACCTAATCACTATAGGTAAGGTACCATATATGGTCTAAGCTTGCAATTAATGATGAGTGTTGTTATGTGTATATTGGGATGAACTTCAGGCATCCCAATTAGTCTGCATCTAACCCTTTTACCATCTCAAAGTGATAAGACTGACAGCTTCCAGGAGCTTTATCTACATAAATTTCTGAAACAACAGGAATTAATGCAGAAGGCATTATCAGAAATCATGGGGTGGCTAGTAAACAGCTCTGATCATTGCAAATGAGGTTTCAAATAGACCTGGGAGCACTTTAAGTCCTTTTGAAGTGTTTTCTACATCAGCAAATCTTGCTCCTAAAAGCCTCTCTCTATATTAACATGGATCTTGACAAAGGAAGGTCTGTCTCTTCCCAAGAAAGAGACATTTTTCTCATTAGGTTATGTTGAGTAGTCTAATACGTGTAGTATTTCTTTAGCGTATTTTGTATATTAAAAATAAAAATATCAAACTGATTTAAACCAAATCTTGCTTATATGTCTCAGAACATAAATCCAGCATGGGCTAAACCATACTTATTCTAGAATTAAGAACAATGAATTTTTTAACAAGGAACATTTTTCTGAAAACAAAAGTTTAGGACTAGTTTAAATCCTAAGGTTTTCTTAACAGACGCCCATATACTTCCAGAGAAGTTACTTTCATGTATGTGGGAAATTGTCCAGTCATTCAGATAATTTGATTAATATAAAACTCCAAGAACTATTATTTTTCAAACACTGTTTTTCATTCTAATACATAGTATTAATGTTTGTTTTTATTTTAATACTTGCGATATTTGTGTGTATGTGGTGTGTGTGTTTGTGTGTGTGAGAGAGAGAGAGTGTGTGCATGTGGGTATATGCATACAAGTACAGGTTGCTGGGGAGTCTAGACATGTTAGATAGTCTGGGTGCTGGAGTTACTAGACATTGTGAACTGTCAAACATGGCTGCTAGGAGTTTGACCCAGGTCCTCTGTTTTTAACTGTTGAGAAAACTCTCCAACACCTTGCTTTTGTTCTTTTGGAGATTAAAAAAAAATGTATTTCAATACAGCTCATGCTGGTCTTGTGATTAACCTGCCTCTATTTAGTGAATGCTGAGATCAGAAGCATGTGCCACTACGTTTGATAATTAAAACATAATAAAAATGTGAAAAAATTAATCACTATTCTATTATTCCATTAAACAATGTTAAACCTTAAAGAATCTCTCAATGGTTCAAAGGTTCAGGATATTTCTTTTTTATGTTTGGAATTTAAAAGTTTTTTAAGGAATTGTATTTCCTAGTCTTTTCTCTTATGATAAATCTGTTGTTTTTCTCTTCTACTTTTCGACCACAAATAACATAAAACAGAATAGTTCAGAGAGTGCAACCCTTTCCTAAGCACATAAATAAGATAGTTCATGTTACCATATATTAATCAATCCATCATAGCATGTGTGGTTACACAATGGGTCATGGAACTTTGTAGAGAGAAGAATCATTGCCTATATTTAAGTTATATTATATAGGCAATGAATAGAACTGAGTTTGAAACTTCTCGACTCCTGAGATAACTACAATGTCTTTTTTGTTAATTTTTCTATTGACTTTTGCTGAATGGGACACGATTCTCAATGCACATTCACATTTGGAGGTCAAGTATGTCTGTGACCCTAGATGGAGGTTTGTCAATGATAAAAATTAATGAAAACATTTTTCTGTTAAGATTATTTAGTTTCATTCAATAGGAAGAGATGAACAGGACTTTATGGAAAGGATGCTATGTAGTTTTTATGATTAAAAGAAAAGCTGAACAAATAAAAGTGAGAATTAAAAGGAATTAGACTAGTTGGCTTGGGAATTCTAGGCAAGAACTCAAGGATACTGTCTTTTATAATCTGATAATGTAATAAATTTGAACATCTGTGGCTTCATTATAGATTCAGATTCTTAGGAAAGAAAATTTGATTGACTTATCTTGTAACTAAGCCTGGGAGAAGAAAAGACTGAATTAAACAGTCCCAGGGCTACTACCCAATTTGAAAAAAGCTGAAGAAGCAAAAGCAACAGATGCCAAGTTCTATTTTCATCTTAAAGTGGTAACAGGAATTCAGACATCAACAATTTCTTAAATGTCCAGAAAGCAAGTCCATGCCATGAAAGTCCTTAATTCCTAAAAGTAGGGCTTCTTGCGAAAGACTCATATCCACTAGATAAAATAAGAATATGTTTGTAGTCCTATCTTAAAGACATCAAGCTAACCCATTTGAATAGGTTTTTAGCACATTTTCTCATTACTGTTTTGGGGCAATGCTCAGTACTGTTTAAATGGTTTACCCTTCTTTTTATTTGATGTATCATTAAGGGTAGGAGAAGAATAACCAAAGTTGCATCCTACTTAAAAAGCTACAAAATCCAATCCCCACTGAACATACAAGTAAGAGAAAGAAATTTAGTGAACAGATATTTGTTAAATACTTACAATAAACTAGGATATATGAAATCAGTTGATAAAAAAATAAAATTAGAGTTATTTGATTTTACCAATAGAGCTTGATATGAATAATGTACTTTATACTTTGAAATGAACTATTTTTCCTCTTGGATAATAAGATATCAAGCCTCATTCTTGGATAAAAGAATAAATATTTGAAAGACATCTTTTTAAGCATCATGTAAGCATTGGCATGACAAAAACTATAATCATGAACAAACTAAGTAAAAGTAGATACTAGGTTGGATTGCAGAACTTCCTTCCATGTTCTTTTCTTGTGGACACTACTACAAACTCCATCCTAATCTCTGATATCAGCAGCCTTCTCTGTGATATCCAGTTCTCTGTGAGTGTTCTAGCAGAACCACGATTTGTGTCTTTCAGAGCTACTTGGAAATGAGTCAGAGGAATTAAAACCCGAGTGCCTCCCAATGGTGCTCTGGCTGGAGGCTTTGGCCTGATCTTAATTGATGGTACCCTCAAGGGTAAGTAAAGTGGAAAACAAATCCTATTCTTCTAAAAGACTTCAAAGAAAGTGACTTTGAACCTGAATAGAGCAAAGTTGTAGTGTAAGATGAAAGTTCATGAGTCAGATTCAAGATCACAAATAAAAGACTCTCAAAAGGGCTGATGCCTAAAGCTAGCATAAACCTACTTTCGTCAAAAACCTCAGGAAGAGACTGGCTGAAATGACTACAATGGGTAGTATCCTAGGGGGCCTAATGAGTAACAAGAAACATGTCTTCTGTAGAGAAATAAATTTATATCCTATATTCGAGAGAATCATCATGGTGATTTTCTAAGGAAAATCCCCATAAATTATCATCTAACATGGAAAGAAAAGCTCTGGAATTACAGATGCGTTTACTTGCTCAGTTAGTGACAGACCCTCGTGTAGACAAGGATGGCTCAGCTTGATCTCCTTTCTCACCTTCCCAAGTTCTGGGATTATAGACCTTTGATACAACAACTTGCTAGGGCTGTATATACTGAAATAAACAGTTTGTAATTATTAAAAAAGAAAATAATTGACTATCTATAGGGAAGAATAAACTCAACAACAATATTAGGATTTATATTGTAGCAGATTTCCGAGATAAGTAGAGATAATGAAAATAGAATGAATAAATGAAACTAAAATCTCAATGTACAGAATTTTTTTCAAATCAATGGCACATGAAGTCAAAAGAAATTATTCACAATGCAGTTTGAAGAAGGGAAATATGAAATTTAATAGGTTAAAAGGTATCAGTGATCAAATGAAGGAATTTTGTTTAATCAGAATTCTGGAAGAAATTACAGAGAGTGAAATGGAGAGAAAGGGGTAAAGAAGGGAAAGGAGCGGATGAGAAGAGAAGGGAGGGGAAAAGAAAAAGTAATAGAGAAACAATGAATGAGAACTTTCCATAACAGTTAAAAATTTAAGAAGTTGAACAAATTTTCAAGTAAATCAATAGGAACGCAAGCCCAGATATTCCACATATCTGGTGCTGCATACTGTACCAACAAAGAGGCACATTTAGAGACAACTGAATAAATGAATATGGGTTTGAAAACAGAAACCTCCTAAGAGCTTCTTTGGAAGAGTTAGTTGGCTATTTTGACACATTTTTCTGACCTGGGATGCTGTTTTCCAAGCCCCATTTTGCAGATGAAGCATGGTCGAAATCACATTATCTGTTTAGGACTGCACAGCTATCAAGGAGAGAATCCAGATGTGAATCTGGCTGTGAATGCCTGGATTTGAATGATACATTCTTGGTTTTTGGCAATGCTGACTTTAAGTGGAAAATTAATAATATATACAGAATTCAGTGCTTCTACAGGTTTCCCAGCTCCATCACAGGGGTCACATATAAAAATAAAATAAATTTACTGAATTATTTCTGAAATTATATTTGGGAATAAAGTTGGAATGTCAAGATGTGTTGTAGGAGGCTGCTTGTTTGTTCCTGGCTGCCCAGACCACAAAAATAGCCACTTAGAAACTAGAATATTTGCAATACCTGTTTGGCCAGTAACTTAAGCATATTGCTAGCTAGCTCATATATCTAGAATTATCCCATTTCCATTATTTTAGATTTTACCATGAGGCTCATGGCCTACCAGCAAGGTTCCAGCTGGCAGCCTGCATTTTTCTCCTCTGGTAGCTCCATAGTGCCTCTCTGACTCCGCCTTCTTTCTCCCAGCATTCAGTTTAGTTTCCCTCACATACCTCTATTCTGCCCTGCCAGGCCCGAGACAGATTCTCAATTAACCAATGGTATTACAGCATACAGAGGAAATCTCACATCATCTCCCCTTTTCTGTTTCAATAAAAAGGAAGATTTTAACTTTAACATAGTAAAATTACATATAACAAAACAGGTATCAAGCAAGAATTACAGTTACAACATTTATATCTACTTTATCTTTATCATAACTAAGGAAAAATATAATTATAACTATCTATTTTCAACTCCAGAAAGATATAATATTATCTAAGTTAACAGGAAGTACATTATAAGCAACTTCCAAAGTTATAGAATTGACAGACATCTCACTCCCTGCACAGTCACGCAAAGTTTTTCTGTATCATTGGAGAATCCATCTTCAGTCTACAAGCCCATAGTATCCAGCAGACATTTCCATGGAGCAGGAATTTTGAAAATCTGTTCTGCCTTGTAATGGCAAAGTCTATCAGTTGCTTTCTTCTGTGTCCTCCAGAACGTCTAGCAGACTCTTTCATGAAGCAGGAATCCCAAAAAACTATCTTATTTTCCTTAGGTAGCTACATCAGTAACTTTTCTGTGGGTCCTGCATGTCCAGTTCATACAGCATAACATTAAGCAGTCCAGGAAAGAGCAGTTTCTTGCCCAAATGGCTAACAATCCCTATAAGGAGCCTTCTCAATGCCCATAATCTTCTTGAAATAGATTGGTGCTGCCAGGTGCATATGTGTCTCACTGCCATGAAAAGTCTTAATCTCACAAAACATTTTAAATGTTTTGAAGGTCTCTGAAAGATTTGAAGAATACCTATCTAACTGAAATATATCTCTGTATATCTAGAAAACCTAACTAACATGACTACAAGCTTGACTATTATAGATGATTATCTATTAACCTATATTTCTTAATTATACATTTTTAAATGAGCTATACAAACACATTACCTTAATCAGGAACAGAAATAGACATATAACAAAATTGATTTTAAATTTATATCAGTAAACCAAGATCCATACCAATGCAAATCTCTAAAGCATATCTCCCTTTAAGTGTAAACAAACATTTACAAACAATATTTGGGAACTTGAGCATAGTTCTCTCCAAATTGCTTCCTGCTTTTTGTTGGTTAAAGTAATTTTTTTGAGGAGAAGCTGATCATGGCAACCTTTCAGGGGGTCTTGGACCATCAAACCACATTAGTCTGAAAGGATTCCACAGGTTCTCATCCTCTGTGGAAACAAAAGAAGAATCTCTTTTCCAAAGCAACAAATCCTTAGATCCAATTTCTGAAATCAAGATACCTTTAAAATATCTATGCTGGTTTAGCTTAGCAGCCCACACCATGAAATATCTCTCTGTACTTAATGCCTTCACAGTCAAAAAATTCAAAGAAAACATAATACTATACATAATTCATACTCTCTGTGTATTTTCCATCTTTACGTGACTATTTTTCTTACTCTATTACTTTTTCTACAAGTTTACTCTGTCTCTTTAAAGATTTTGTTTTATTTTTCTTTTTATACACCATTTACTTCTTTTTAGAATTCTCTATAATCTTTTTCTTCTCTCTCCCAAGCCTACATACATTTATCCAACACTGTGACCCATTTAGAGGTCTTTTTTATCTGAATCTGTCTTTATTGTGTATCTATAATTATTTTCTGACCAGGAACACTTCTTAAAATGCTGAGTGGGCATGGCTAGGGCCAACACAGCCCTTCTTGCTTCTCCACCCGGTCCAACATGGTGGAGACATGTTTGCTGCCGCTGAGTCATGCTTTCAGCCCCATTTTTAGGTACAAAGCAGGTCTAGGTTGCCATTAAGCAAGTTGTAGCACTCTACTCACAATCCCCATTGAAATGCTTTGTAAAAACTCCTGAAAGAGCCAGAGCCATTTGTGCCTGCTGTTTTTAAAGAAGCCTTACAGTTTTTACTGCACCTCTGTTAAAACAGCCATGGCACCCTTGCTTACTGCGAGCCTATCTAGAAAAAAAGTTGTGGCTACCACGAAACTGCTAAATTCTGTTCTTCTGTGTCTAGATTCCTTTTTAAGCTTCCTTAGATTTTACATGGATTTAGTCAGCCACATTGGAACACCAATTTGTTGTTGGTGCTGCTTGTTTGTTTCCAGCTATTCAACCCCGAAATAACCACACAGAAACTGCATTAATTAAATCACTGCTTTCCCTATTAGCTTATGCATATTTCTATCTCACTCTTTTCTCTTAAATGAACCATTTCTATTATTTTATATTTTACCATGAGGCTCATGGCCTACTGGCAAGGTTCCAGCTGGCAGCTTGTGTCTTTCTCCTCTGGCAGCTCCATGGTGTCTCTCTGACTCTGCCTTCTTTCTCCCAACATTCAGTTTAGTTTTCTC
>PVIU01018769.1:0-38218 GCA_004026605.1 Ondatra zibethicus
GGAGAACTTTAATAGTTCTAGGATTAAATAAACTGGAAACAAAATAACATAACAGTATCTATGGGATATAGGGAAGATACGACTAAGAAGGAAGTTCATGGAATTCCTAACTAATATAACGATGTACCTCAAGGGCCTAGGAAAGCAAAAGCAACAACAACAACAAAATCAGCAGAAGGAAAAGTGCTTCAGTAAATTACACGGAAGGTAGACAGAGCTTCCATATTCATAGATTAGCAGAATACCATGAGTATGCCCATAGTACCAAGAGCAGTCTACTGAGTCAATATAATCCTCATCAATATACTCAAATGTGGAACTGGGGAAAAAAAAAGCTCAAATAATACAGAAGCATAAAGAACAAGAATAGCCAAAGAAATTAAGTTCAAGAAGAATAATGGTAGGTCTATCATGGTACCCAATTTCAAATAAACTAAAGTGACATAGGAAAAACAAACCAACAGCACTGCATAGTTAACAAATATGTGAATCAGCGGATAGTATAGAGAACTCAAAAATAAGTCCACGCATCTACAGTGTAATTGACTGCGATTAACTACCTATCTCCCAATCTGTTAAAAAAAAATAAAAAAAGTAAAAAAATTACCAGTTCAGAAGAATTTGAAACCTTAATGGAAAAATTGAAACTACTTTAGGCAATCATAGAAGAATCCTTCAAGATCTTAAATAAGCAATTTCCTTACCAGGGTCCTAGTGTTTTGGAGATGAAAGAAAGAATTTGCAAATATGATTACATTAAGATTTAAAAGCTCTGTATGGGAAAGAAAGCAATGAACAAGTTGAAAAGAAAACTTGCAGAATGGAAGAAAATCAGTGTCATTGCCAGCATATTCATCTGACAGAGGATTAGTGTCCAAAATAAATTAACAAAAAAAAATTAACAACAAAATAAGTTATCTACTAAACCAAAACAGGCAAATTCCCAGAACAGCTATTTCTCAAAAGAAGTGCAAATACCCAAACAAGTGTTGAAATTTTTAGTCATCATAGAAATATAAACCAATACTATCAAAACTCAGAACCTGAGCACTGCCCTTCCAGAAGACCCAAGTTCTCAGCACCCACGATGGGTGCCTGTCACTTCAGCTCCAGGGATCCCATATTCCTGTCCTTCATGGGCACTTGCACTCCTGTGCACATACCCACATTCACACACACACACACACACACACACTCGCACACGCACACAAATAAAATAAATCCTCCATGGGAGACCTGCCCCTTTCTGAAAGGAGAGAGAGGAGGACTGGATGGTGGGGGGTTGATGGGAGGTGGGAGAGAGAACGGGAGGAGAGGTGGGAGGGGAAACTGTGATCGGCATTAAAATAAATGAAAAAAATTTAATAAAAACAACAACAACAAATAAGTCCTCAAGACTGTGCAACTTTTGATAAAATTAATGTTCCAGATCAAGTTTGAGCCAATCGATCCTCTAGCAGCTCTATGTTGAGGGCACACACAGGCTTTTCATTCTCCTGCACTTGATACACTGCATCTGATACTCCTGTGCTGAGCTCCCTGCTCCTAAAGGATGGTTGACGCCAGCCCTGACCGATGCCAGCCCTGACCTCTACCCATAACAGATAAAATGTCTCCCGACACGTCCACCTGTTCCTGAAGCAAAGTTCCCTGTACTTTGAGAAGAACTACTCTGAAGTTTCTCACCACTGACTGATACAAATTTAAACCTTTGGGAAGCAATTACTACTTCAGAAGATATTTAACTACTATCACAGCCCCAGGAAAGGTTTATAAGTCCATCACTTGGGATGGAGATAGGGCTCAACAGAGAATGCTTGCCTACCATTCACGAAGCCCTAAGTTGGATCCACAGCACAACAAAACAAAAGTATCATCTGCACTTTACAAAGAGTCACAGAAATCTTTCTTCATACAGAAAGAGAAAAAACTGAATAGACAGACTCAATAAGCGGAACTAATAGATTAAAATTGCCCTTTGATTCTTTAGATAAACTGTGTGGTAAATTTAATCTACTCACCTTTCTTCACGTAATTTTCGCACTCGCTCAGCCCTCTCTCGTTTCTCTTGCTCCTCAAGAGCTCGCTGTTCAGTTGTGTCTTTTTGGATGCGCTCACTTAAGGCATCAAAGTCTTTTGCAATGATATGCAGTAGCCAATAAAGCCCCTTTTTAATGGACTTGTCAATTTTCTTTCCATAGCCCAAGACTGCTGAACAAGGTTCCTAGAACAAATCATTTGACCCAATGATTAAAACTAAAAATTCTCCACACAAACATATTCATAAACCATTAAATAAAAGTACTGATAAAGTAAAATTTAGCTTTTTAAGTTAATAATATAACTTCCAAAACAGTTTTCAATAACTAAATTTAGTACTACCAGAAGTTGAAAATAATTAAAGATATTATCTATGTTACATTATGAATAAAATGAGAGGATCAGATAAATTTTATGAAAATTTACTGGATGATAAACTGAACTGCCCTGTTACTTTTCTGATAAACAGAAAAGCACTGTTATTTATTAAGAACACCTGGAAGGACCAGGTGCAGTATTTCATACCTTTCTACCCAGCACTCTGGAGGCAGAGGCAGGTACATAGATTTTTGAGAGTTTGAAGCTAGCCAGAGTGACACAGACTCTGTCTCAAAAAAAAAAGGAGGTTATGGGGGAAAAATGTAAGTTGTAAGTTGTTATGCTGAGCCAGGCGAGGTGGCTCACATTTTTATTCCCAGCACTCAGGAAGCAGAGGCAGGTGGAACTCTGTTGAGTTCAAGGCCAGCCTGGTCTTCAACGAAGTTCCAGGACAACCAGACACAAATACCCTGTCTGGAAAAAAAACAAACAAGCCAGCAAAGAACAAAGAACAAAAGAAAATTCTCATGCCAATTAAGTTACAGCAACAGACACATCTATAAGCCTTACAATCTAATGATCATTTCCTGAAAGTTGAATAAATCCTCTATTGTATTCCTTAAGACTGTATGGCAACTCATAGACTGTTGTAACTTTTTAAAAATCATATTAAATCTCTTATGTCAAAATTTTATTTTTTATAGTTTTTTTCTAATTTCCAAACTTTGCAACATGAAAGTTTACTGGTTGTATCAGCAATATCTACAAAAAAAATAACAAACATAAGAAATTTAGAAACAAGGCAGGAAGGTTTCTAGAAGTCAGTGAAAAAAATAGAAGAAATATTACAGTATTAACTACTATTAACTGAAAATGACAGAATGGTATATGGCATAAAAATTATTTCACTAGTGTTCTTATTATCTTTTTACATTTATTTATTTATCTGGGGGTGCACAACAATCACCACAGCACAAGAGGTCAGGAGACAACCTGACTCCCGTCTGCTGTCTCCTCCACATGGGTCCAGGAACTCAGGGTCAAGCCTGGATGCTCTCAGGTAAGCTATCGTACAGCACGGCCCCAAAAGATTGTTTTCTAGTTGACTATCACTTTTATAGAAACTAAGTTTTTTGAGCAAAATTAAAAAGTAATAATAGTAATTAACACCAATAACAATAAAACAACTTACTATCTGGCACAGGCACTTGTGCTCATTGACCAGCTTTTCCAGAGAGAGACATTCAATCACATCGGCTTCTCCCAAAGCCCCCTCCTTGTCTTGCTTATTTGCCAACCTAGGAGCACAGATGAACTGGTTATAGAGCAAATGTACAATCATGGCAACTGAAGTGTCCTTTTCATGGTCTCTGTTCCCAAGATTTAAATCTACTTGTTCTAGAATAAGCTGGTTCAGGGATTACTGTAGCAGAGATGTCATAACTTTTCACAGTTACTGCTCTACAATCTACTGTGAAAGTACTGGCTACTAAAAACAGCAAAACCAACAAAGTACAAGCAACCACTATACCAATAATAAAAACTATAAAAAATAGAAGAAGATACAGGTAACTTCCCAGAGCCCACAGACAAAAATCTAGGCCTTTTCTTTTTTAAAACAATGCTGGTGAGAATGTGAGTTCCATTCCATGTCACATTGGAGTAACTGGACGAAGCAGCGATGGAAATCAATATGGACACTTCTCCTGTCTCACCCCATTCTAGACACAATCATTTTCACTATTTCTTAGTTCAGCCACATGTTGTTTCCGTTCGAAAATATAAACATATTTTTGGGTGATATTTCAAAGTTTACAACTGAGCATTGTGGAGAACATGTTTCTTTTGTACCATGATTTTTTTTCCTCCCGAACACAAAATTCAATCCTGAAATTATCTTGATGCAGAATAAAGAAATCGGTACTTGACTCTAATTTGCGAAAGGACACATATTATAGGTAATCCAGTGTCCATTCACCAATCTTGCATGGAAGGATTTCTTCTTCGTCTTCACACGAGAAGAGTACTGGGAAGGAGTGGTTTTATTTGGTAGGTGAGGGAAAGAGAACAGATTTGAGGGAGTGGAAATCTAAAGACAATCTAAATTTTACTTTAATTGCAGCAGGTGTTCATCCCACATCTTCAGTGGAGGTGGGAACACCAAAAAACTAAAGGGTTAGAAATGGGATACTATGAAAGAATTTCATTCCTACATTTTCCTGTAAGTATTTCTTCCTGGTAGAAATTAATTTTGAATTTCAATATTGACATAATAAACAGTAGTACTGTATAACTGTTATTCTACATTGAACATTATAGAAACTAACACTAAAGTAAAAATAACAGTATAGAAAGAAAAGTGAAGTGGAAGGTTCGAAGACAAAAGTCCTCTAATTTTGTGAGTTAAGCCCTGTGGGATTTCCAAGGAGAAGAGATTTCAACCATAAATGGAATCCAAAATGCTGCACACGAGGCTGCTTTCCATTTCTGTTCATGCCTACTTGATTCTGTACTTTCACATTTTGAAATCTACAAAGAAACCTCTGTTTAGATACAGCAGCAGTTTCTGGAAGTAAGGCATTCTGCAGGTAGTACAGACTAGCTAGGTACAGAGAAGGTACTCAACCTGTGTGGGCAATTTAATAAGGACTTCCTGTTACCAAGGAGTTCCAGTGAAAATGATCTTCCTTTAATCTAAGGAACAGGGGAGGAACAGGCAGAACCAGATTCTCCAGGTGAGAAGTAAGCAATCCACGCTCCTCATTTGATAGTAACAGCAAATGTACAACTTTATCTCCAACGTATTTGACTTCATTGTTTGGCTTTCAATTAACTGTATGAGAACCATAAAGAAAGCCCGTGCCTTAGAAGTGATTTAAGCACTGGATCGAGCATTACACTCCATGGCACTCGGATTCTCTCTCAGACTAAGAACTCTTAACACCACGGGTGGGAAAACAAGAACAAGACAGTAAGGTAAGTGAATTGGGGTGTGTGTGTGTGTGTGTGCATGTGTGTGTGCACTATTTAAGGTGAAATATGTACAAACTGAAATACAGGTACAGGTGACAGGAAAGAATGGTTCAGCAGGTCCTTCAGTTTACTTTTCTGTTTAGATTTGCGCAGAGCTGCAAGCAGCTGACCCTTCCTGGCTATGATGACGAGAAGAGGCTTCAGGTAGAATACCAACCTTGACGAAATCCTTACTCTAATTCTATAAAAACGACATCTCATTTTAGAAACATTAGAAAAGCAGATTCTGTGAAGACAAATCTGAAAATCTTTCTTTAAACACAGTAAATTAATAACGCTATATTTATTTTAGACAGGACTTAGGACTTTCACACTTAATTCTGAACAGTACTTTATGCCCAAATTTGGCAGAAAATATTAATTTCTCTATTGTTATTTCCCAGGATATGCTAAAACTGATTTGAAGAAAATTTAAAATGGTTTTGTTGGGAAAGAAGTACTATAAAATATCAAAGCACTCAAGCGTTTTAAGGTTGTAGACAGTATGTCGAAAGTACTTAAATTAAAAATTTATCAGTTTTTTCAAGTTATTAGGTCAACTTAATATATAAATTGGGGACATTTAAATGTGATGAATTTCCTAAGTTATGACTGTTCCTATACGTGACTTTAATAAATGCTCATTTCAAATCAACATAATGACTTTTATAAGTACTTTCAAAGGAGATACGAAGTTAGCCATGTAATGTGCAAACAATGCCTCTTCAAGGCATGCAATTTGAAATTTAATATGAAGACCATTTCGTATCTATTCAACTTCTCTGAATCAGATAAGTAAAAGTTAAAAAATATCCATCAACAACTAACTCTTAATAAAGTTATGATCTTACTATTTAGTTCAACAAGACAACTAACATATCCACATCAAATAGAAGGAAAGAATACTGCAATGTATTTCAATACATTACTGAAAATGTCAGTTAATCCAAGCTTAGAAAATATATATAGTAAGATCTCCCACTTTTAACCTTGAGCTATAAATTGCTGAAAGTTGTCTTTATATACAAGAACAAAATATATTTCTGGAAGTACTTATTAACATAGTAACTACAGAGAATTTACTTTAAAACCCCATAAGCATATTAAACATGCATCCCATCATGCATTTTTATTTTAATTTTATTATTCTTTTCATTTACTATTATTATTTTCATTATTGCTATTTTGGTTTTCAAGACAGGGTTTCACTATGTAGCCCCGGATGTGCTGGAACTCACTTGTAGCCTAGGTTGGCCTTGAGCTCACACAGTTGCACCTGTTTCTGCCCCACAGAGCTAGCAATATGGTGTTCACCACCAAAGTCCCATGGTTTACTTCTCCAGACTCAGGGTAATGCATATTCATGACTGTCTCTAGGAATCTGCGTTCTCTGTAACAGTGTGGGGAGTTCCTTTGAGTCACTCCTATTTACTTCTCTCTTTCCCACAAGGAACTATGACATGTTATTATCACATGTATCAACAACCATCATTTTGTTCTTTTCTAAAATAGCATCCTTAAACTCACAGATATAGTAAACATTATAGGTGAAATTCAAACCACATAGCAAATTCAAAAATGCGCAGTAGTAAATTAACCATACTGATGATCCTATCTTCTACACAGAGAATACTACCACACTATGAACACTGCATAAAATAATGATCTCATGCGCAGTAGTAAATTAACCATACTGATGATCCTATCTTCTACACAGAGAATACTACCACACTATGAAAACTGCATAAAATAATGATCTCATGAATTTCATCTAGCCTAACCAATTAAATGACTTCTTATTTTATGCTTACATGAACTGTAGCTAAAATTTAAATTCTACTATGCATAGTTCTAATTTATGGATGTAAAATTAAACTGGAAACACTTGTACATATAGTTATGTACTATATGCACTAACTGCTAAAAAATGCATGCATACAGCATTTCAGTGCATCTGAATACTTAAAATAAGTGAATTTCTACACGAACAAACAAAAATTGGAAGAAAATCATAAATATGATAACATGGAAAAGGTCATCACCTATATCTTCATCAAGGTAGACAGTTATTTTATAAGTGGTTCCCCTCTGTGTGTAGTATGGAAGGATATCTGATATAAACTTAACTTTAAAAATATCAATTTAAAACTATACCAACAGTTTTTAAAATAGTAAAATCTAGGAGGTTCTAGAAATGAAGAGCAAACGCATCCACAGTTTGAAGCAGAAGTTAAACACAACTACACTGGGCTACTAGAATAAAATAGCCTATCTTGGAGGCTGGGACTTAGGGTTTAGATATTACAGGAAATAAAACTGAATTTCCTAGATGACCTAGGGAAAATAGAACACAGCCTGTACAGATACTATCTGGATATGGTGGACAAATTCCATGGCTCTTGTGGGAACAACCAAACAACCTTAGATTGAATCCATAATTTAAAAAGGCATCGAGGGCATTTCCGTATAATAAAATACCTCAAGAGACAAAATAAATACACTTGTCCACCTTCAAGAGAGTAGCTAGAAGTTAATGGCCACTTGAAAGAAAAGAATTTATTACCAAGAAAGATAACCTAATAATATAAAGAAACTTTAGCATAAATATGTTAGATATTCCAAAGAAATAAAATGGCAATATAGTAGTCATCAAAAATGATGCACACCATATATACATTATAGCTAACCATATAAACATCATCTACTTTATATGCATGCCCTGGTATACAGCAGCAAAAAGAAGCCTAATTCTATTTACATGTTTGCATTTTCACATCAATAACATAGTGATCTAAAGAAAGAAATGTTTGAGTATTTACTTGCATTTTATATATACACTTGGCATATGCATGAATGTAAACGTGTGCATTTGCACACCCCTCTGCACTTACTAAAACAACTAACACTTCAGGAAAAAGTGTTGTAATGCCTATGAGAGGCCCAGAGCTTGACTAGATATGGAGATGGCCACAGCCATAAAGGTGGAAGCGACGTCTCCAAGTAAGCAAGTTGGAGACCAGACATGAATGTGAACAAGAACCATTCCGAACTTCAATGCAAGGCTTGAGAATAGTCATTGCAGTGCCATATCTTGTTGGGCAAAACAGAATTATGTAGAATTTTTTACAAATGAAATTTAACTTTTACAAGGAATTACAAGTTAAATTTATTACAAAGCTAATAATCTTTTCACTGTAACTCTTAAAATTTGAAATTAAGGATTTAGACTCTTAAAATTGTATTAAAGGTTATATTGACTGTAATTAACTGTAATTAATTATAATCCATAATTACATGTAATATATGACATAACTTGATTAGTATAATTAAAAGATGGGAAACTGCTGATACATATCTATAACCTCAGTGCTTGGAAGAAGAAGCAAAAGGATTATGAGTTCAAGACTAGCCTGGATGAAATAGCAAGACCTGTTTCAAAAATCCAATGGCCAGTGCTGGTAAGATGGCTTAACAAGCAAAGGTGCCTGCTGTCAATGATGACCTGAGTTCAGCTCTTTGTAATCCATGAGGTAGAAGGAGGGAAACAACTCCCAACTCTAGAACTTGTCCTCTAACCTTCATACATGGCCTATGTCACATACAGGACCACACACACACACACACACACACACACACAAGCATGCACATATGTACAACACTACACCACTAATTATATAATAAAAGAAAAACTACAAAAATGAGTAATAAAATCTTTTACATTTAATTAATTGCTTTACTATTGAAATCTTTCCTCATCAAAACTACTGTTTTCATTTTACTAGAGGACATCAATAATAACAGTCTGAATATTACTCAGTATATTCATTCTGTTTTATTTCCTAGACCCATGGAAAAGGGGTAAGAAATATTTCTTGAAGATATACATGATACACAGATCCATAATTACATTCCTAATATAATATCTAATCTTAGATTCCTCTGTAACTAATTTTCATTTCACAAGTTTTCTACATGCATTATCAAAAATTATTGCTGTTTACTCTGAGTTGAGAAACTCAGTATGTTGGTAATTTCTAATCCAATAGTCTTTATCAGAAGGTAGAGAAATTACTCCTTGCAAGGAAAGTTGAAAACAGAATGAAGAAGATGATAGGCAAGAAGAATCCTTTTCCAGCTTAGAAATACCTTATTTTGAATTTGCTTTTAGTGTTACATCACATTAGTGTGTGTATGTGTGTGTGGGGGGGAATCTACATACTGTAGCTAAAATATTTTAAATAGTTCAAGTAAATAGATCACTTTAAATGTTCTATAGGCAGAAGCTTGTAACATGAGAAGAGTTTAGTGATTAAATTACATAGCAAGTGCTTGAGCAAACAGCTAACAAGTAAGGGACTTTTTGTGTTAAAAGGCTTTATCCCTTGCAATGTGGAATCTTTCCTACATGCTCAACCATTCAATTACTTGCATTTGGAACTTGCTATGTGCCTAAGTAATCTTTCCTTTCTAGGTTCTGCCTTTTCTGCTAAGAGGTAGCAAAGTGGAGTTTTAGGCACAGTAGCAGAGTCAAACTGAAATCTGTAATGAGGTAAGACGAGCGTGAAAGGATGTGAAAGAGGAAACAGCACTCAGGAGACTATGAAAGTAATCCAAGTGAAATACTAATGTCTTGGACCAGACAGGAAGAGGTGGCTGGCTCCAGACACACTAAGGAAGAAAGGCTGAGAAGTTTTATTAGTTATTTGGAAAAGAGCTAAGGTATAAAATATTGAGAAAAACTCAAGAATGACTCAAGCTTTTGGATTGGAGTCATTGAAAGAACAGAGCAGCCACTGACTGAGCTAGAACAATCTAGGCATGGAGACAGTGCACACTCATTTCAGATGTACACACCTAAATGGGACTCGGCAAGCAGACAGGGGTTTTAGGAGGAATCCAGACTGGAGAACCTACTTGGAATCAACAGTATTTAGTACCATTATTAAAAATAATGGTGGACAATATTCACTTTATAAGCATCCCAATATTCAGAGATGGGGAAATGAAAAGCCAGGAGCCTGCAGAAAGGTGGGAAAGGAAGAACAAGGGATAAAAGGTCCAACACTCTTTTGGACACTGTCTCAAAAACTAATTTTGTCAGCTGTGCCTGTAGGCATATTGCTTGTACCTTCAAAAACATGTTCCAATGATTGCCATGTATTCTATCTCCGTTTTTATTATTCAACTCTCTCACGAACCATTCTGTGACTCGTTAACAAGTTAAAACAAGCTTTGGAAAACAAAATTCATGCCAATGCCACATTTGCTCTTCATGTGTTTCCTACTGTGTCTATGGTAAACTCACACACCTTATCTGCATACAAGTCAGCTACCATCTGCTTCCTATCTACCTGTCTGATTTCTTTCCCCTATTAATTTTCCTTCTTTTAGTTTCCTATCTACACAGGCATTAATTTTGTCCTGAAAGTACAACACCCTCAAGCTGGAGAGATGGTTCAGCAGTTAACACCATGCACCATCCCTGCAGAGAACGTGAGCTCCATTCTTAGCACCTACATCAGGCATCCCACAGTCATCTTTAACTCCAGCTCCTCAGCATCCAACACCTCTGGCCTCAACAGGCACCTCTACTCATATGAGAGTCTCCATTCAAAAACACACACACACGTACACATGATTAGAAACAAATCTCTTTTTTTAAGTACATCAGTCTTATATTGGTTTGGTATTTTATCTCCTATACAGAGCCTATACTCCTTGTCTCTTCACCAATATTTATATTCACTTTGTCTGACTTCTCAATATTTAGAACTCATAACCCAAATATGTCCTTAAAGTCCTTGTGTAGCAGCCTTTCTTTTGGCCACCAACCAGCTCCCAAATCTTGACACACAGACTTATTAGTTATGAATACTCGGCTTTATCCAATGCTTGTCCCACTAGCTCTTACAATTTAAATTAACTTGTTTCTTTTCATCTACATTTTGCCTTGGAGTATTTTACCTTTCTTTCATTCTGTATGTCTTAACTCCATGTATAGCTTGCTGGTGGGTGCCTGGATAAATGGCCCTGCTCATTTCCCTCTCTTTCTCCCTTGTTTTCTCTTTTCTTCTCTCTTCTCTCTGGAGCCTAGATTCCTCCTCCTACTTATTCTCTCTGCCCACCAGCCCCACTTATTAGTTATTCAGCTTTTTATTAGACCAATAAGGTGCCTTAGGCAGGCAAGGTAAAACAGTAACACATCTTTCATAGTTAAACAAATGCAACATAAACAAATGTAACACACCTTTACATAGTTACTATATTCCACAATGGCCTTGCCTGATTATCTGTTAAGGCATAAGACAATCTTATGCATCTCTTTAATTCTAACTTCATAAACCAGTTCACCTCAGGACAGTTCTACATGCTTTAAAGTCATCCTTATCTGCATTAACACTCCTCCCATATAATTCCCACTCAACGAGCTTTAGAATGATGCTATGTCCAACCATGTTGTATACAAATATTTTCACATTTCAGAAAGTAATTGTAAAAGAAATCTCTTACAATGACTTAAATTTATTTCAATTATTCTCCACTTCATATGGTTTTCTAGTCTTCCCCTGTGGCCTAGGATAGTGTCGAATTTGCCATACTCTTACCTCAGTCTCGCTACAGGGATTATAGGCAAGAGCCATCATGCCTTGTTGATGTTTCTTAATTTCTAAAATTTCCTGTTAAAAAATAGAATTTTTGCTATGAGACACATAGCTATCTAACAGCAACCGCTAATGGGGAAAAATACCAACTTCTCCTTTGCTCAATTTCATTATTTTTGTTTCTTAGGAGGAAAGGGAAGATGAAAGACCGACTTCAAGAATTAAAACAGAAAACCAAGGAAATCGAACTCTCTCAGGACAGTCGGGTGTTTGCAGAAGCAGAGGAACAAGGGGTGCTTGTCCAGCAAGCTGTTATTTACGAGAGAGAGCCAGTAGCTGAGAGACACCTACATGAGATCCAGAAACTGCAGGAGACTATTAACAGCTTTGCTGAGGATGTTCAAAGGTTTGGACAGCAACAGAAAAGTCTGGTGGCTTCCATGAGAAGGTTTAGCCTACTTAAAAGAGACTCAACCATTGCAAAGGAGATCAAAATCCAAGCAGAACACATTAACAGAGCACTGGGTGACTTAGTCAAAGAAGTAAAAAAGTCAGAGGTTGAAAACGGTCCGTCATCAGTGGTCACAAGGATACTTCAGTCTCAGTATGCCGCGATGTTCCGCCACTTTCAGCAAAGCATGTTTCTATACAATGAAACAATAGCTTCAAAGCAAGAGAAGTGCAAGACATTCATTGTCCGCCAGCTTGAAGTGGCTGGAAAGGAAGTGTCTGAAGAAGAAGTGAACGACATGCTTCATCACGGAAAATGGGAAGTTTTCAATGAAAGCTTACTCACAGAAACCAGCATCACGAAAGCACAGCTCTCAGAGATTGAACAGAGACACAAAGAGCTTGTGAGTCTGGAGAACCAAGTGAAGGACCTCCGGGACCTTTTCATTCAGATCTCCCTTCTGGTAGAGGAACAAGGAGAAAGCATCAACAACATCGAAGTAATGGTGACCAGCACAAAAGATTACGTTATCAATACCAAAGAGAAATTTGGACTTGCTGTCAAATACAAAAGAAGAAACCCCTGCAGGGCCCTGTGCTGTTGCTGCTGCCCATGCTGTGGCTCCAAATAAAGACACTATTTTTAGAAGCTTCTCAGGGTTTAGGGGTAAGGTTTCCACATTTCAGAATCTTGTTTTGGTTGTTTTATTTCATGAGTCAAGTCCATACATTCTATCACTGCTAAGAGCTCATTTTTCCCTTTAATATTTGCCTTTTAAAGTTACAGAAATGCTGAAGTCAGTGACATAAAAGAAGCATTTTCTTAAAATTTCCAGGTTAACTATTAAAAGTTAAATTGAAAGACTTTACATTTCTACAAAAATATTGAGTTCTACTGTTAATTTCTATAGTCTTAAGATGAATATTCAAATAAGTGGTAACTACTTTATTAACCTGGCTTATTTGAAAATATTTTGGTAATTAAGAGTTGTATAAAACAAGGTCTCAAAAAGTGCCACAGAGCATCAAAGTGAAGCTAAAATGCCTGGTAAATCTTTATCCTCAGACAGGTGAGTAAACCTGATGATCATTACGACCTGGAAAAACCGACTCAGACTTGATGAAGAATCTGATCTGAATATGCTTAACAATGGTGACTGTCAAGCATAAGACCTACGGTGAGGTAAAGATTGCTTTTATGAACTTTGAAATGGACAAAAAAAATTACATACAGATTAGAGGCTTGACAAAGTCAGTAAAGGCAACTGTGTTCTAGAACATGTGACATCACTTTATGATGAAGTATAAATTAATGACGAGGCGTAAGCAGTCTTCAACTTTGAGATGATCCTGCTGACAACCTCCAGGGAGCTTGGATGACATAGGAATGCACCGCTGAGCCCATTCTGATTTTTTTCTTTAAACCTTATCTTTCACTTCATGGCTTGTATTTGCCCCAGCTGCTTTGTCCTTTTCTATAATGGAGCAGGTCACTTCTGAGTTTCTATACTCTTTGTTTCTTATGTCTAAAGTAAACCTGTTCTTACTATCACCAATTTTATGTTCACTGGAATGTTGTCTCTTGTGGGTGGGTGGATGGCAGACACCATAAAGATATTTAGTCTTCCTACTCAAAGATATGAGGCGTCTTCATTAATTTATACATTTTTTAGTTATTGGAAAACTCTTACATATGAAAGCACCATGGCCATCTTTGTGACATTTTTGTTATGTTTTGTTTCTATTGCTATTATGAAGTAATAGTTCTCTCCAGTAAATATTTGCCACTGTTGTCAATCAAAAAATAAAATAATTTGAGAAAGTCCTTCCCTGACTAGTCACCCTAGCAAGGCCATCCTGTTGACCTGTGGCATCTCATCACCCTAATTTAAGTGTCTGCTGGAACTAAAGCCCGTCTTCTGGATCTGTTTGTTACTTGCTTCTGTGTTAGCATGTGAATCTCCAATTGATTTCCTGTACAGGTCCAACCAATATGCATAGTCTGTAAGAGCTTCTCTCCAATGTACTCAGTTATCGCATCGCACTTGCACACCGCCTCCCGCCTTATGATATGGAAGGCTGTGTTTCTGCTCCCACCCAAGGCATCGTCATTTGTCCCCCTGACACCCCTTGTGTCTGCAGAGTTTTCCTTCTCTGTGCAATATCCGGAGTGAGCTCCTCCTCTGGGTCATTGTCTTCAGCACAGTGGTCTGTGTTTCTTGTATCAAGTGCCCTTGAGTCCCTTCACATTTCTTCAGGACTGACTCCTTACTGTAGGGCTCTATCTGTTTAAATTCTTGGTCAGAGTGGTGAAAAAAAGTGAGAGAATCCATCTGTGACAATTTCTATTTCCTTAAAGACCCTTGAGACAAAATTATCAATTGAGGAGAGTTAAGGGAGCAAGAGGATGAATGAAATAATCAGGTCAGAGGGAAGGATTGGATCATCCTGGAAAATGAGAGAAGAATAACCAGGGGGCATGCAGGGCCCATCTAAATATACTGGGATAACTTTCATGTGATCTCAGCCAGGACACACATGCATTTTTAACCTCCCAATGCTTAGCATCTTGAATGCTGGCAGAGAAAGTGAGGATCCCTGTCTGCTCAGGGTGGGGGCTCTCCCACACCTGTGCAATGCAAGAAGTGTTTGCTGGGAAAGCTGGGCAACTGGAGAGGATTAAATTGCCATGCTACACCATGTTAAAAGTACTGCAAAGTAATTTTAGTTTAAAAATGTAAATTGAATTTCTTTTTATCCTGTCAGTTACAAGTATCACTGTGGGAAAAGATGTTTCACGTGTCCCAGCTTCAAATGCTTAAAGTAGCATTATAAAAAGACTCTAGAAGACTGATGAAAAACTCAAAAGCTGACTGGATAATTACAGTTATCACCTCCACTGTTCCTTTTAAGTTTTTACTTAGAGTTTTACATATACTTGGTTACAGCTGTTCTTAAATTATTTATCATGAAAACTAAGATTATTAAGAACTATTTAATAAGCATTAGTTCAATTATGCCCGGATGGATGTGTAAAAAGTTCTATTAGTATTTTATCATGCTTATAAAGTAAGAATTAAGCACAGACTTGTTGCAAAGCTGTTAATAATATTCTACTTCATTGCTACATTCTTTATCATAATAATATGAATTATACATATTAATGGGTTCAAAAATGACATTCCTGCACATGCATTATTGTGCTTGATCTTATCCACCTCCTTCTGTCTCTCATACTCTTCTCTGGTAGTTGCTTTCTATTCTCAAGTTTGCCTCCCTCCAGCCTCCATAGACTCTATATTCTACACAGAAGGGAAAAAGAAATGTTAAACTTGTCTTTCTGTTTCTGTATAATTTCACTTAACCTGGTACACGTACTTGCTTCCATTTTCTTACAAATGACTTGATTTTGTTCTTTTACATTGCTTCTGTGTTGATTTCCACCTAGGTTCATACCATAACATAGCTATGGTAAATAATAACTTATGTTTATGTCCTCAATTGTTTAGCTATTAGTCTAACCTAAGCAACAAGGACAACATATTTAATCAATAATTAAATATTTTGTATACTTTATTTCCACACTTAATACAAAGTAAAAGCATCATTTTCTTCTTAGTATAACTATCTGAAAGAGAAAAGTAATTCTTGAAAGAGTTGATAGAACAACATTAGGAATCTGCTGGCTCTGGAAACAGAAGTCAAAAATAACAAATTTTAAAAAAGAATGATTAAAGTCTTTTGGGTGCATGTTAACACCACTAAATTGGTTTAAGTGGTTTGAATTCATCTAACAGTTTGAAGCACTATATCATCAGCAATAATATTCAAATCCATTTCCAGAACAGTAGGAACACTCTTTCATTATCTGAGTCCACATGTCTGCACAGGCATTCACAGGCTTGCTCATTTACAAGCAGAGTCATAGAGAAAATCAGTAACATTCCTGACCGTGTGGTGGTTACACACCTGTAATCCCTAGTTTGGGCTGGAAGGTTACTGGGAATTCCATGTCAGCCTGGGCTACAGTGTGACACCTTGTCTCAAGGAAACAAAGGAAGGAAGAGGAAGAAGGAAAACAACAGTAGGGAAGGGGAAGGGCATCTCCTGAGGGCTGTCTGATTCCAAAGGTCTCACCCTCAAAATACTGAAGGTCTGGGATGAAAACAGTGAAGCAGGAGGTCCATGGCAACATGTTGATGCCTACCTAGCAACACTGTCAAGTATCTGCTCTTTATTAGCTTTAAAGAGTGTGATAGTGAAAGCAGAGTGCAGCACTCAGGTGACAAAGGCTAGAGTGCAAGTCCACAGTGTAAGTAAATGAAGATGGCAGCCTGAAGAGGTTCCACAGCAGCACAGCTTCCAACAATGGAACTGTAGCTTCAGTGTGTAGTGGACTCGGAGGATGAAGCTGATCAAGGCAATCAGACCTGTGTTAAAGAATTCCTGGTTATGTGATCTGGGGGTCCACAGTAAAGACCTATCACTATATGGTAAGATGTATCACTATTCCAAAAGCTAAACTGGACTAACACAGGTTGAATTCTTAGTATCCTGGAAAGAAATTTTTGCTGGTGGCTTCAGAGCTATTCTGGATGAAAGTATTAGACAACTCGACTGGACTTCAAAAAGGTAATAGGCAGAGTGATTTATTATCTCTCTAAAGACAACTGTCAAGACTATACAAGAGAGAGAATGTCTACAAACGGCACCCATCTTCCTAGAACACTGCTATCAACTGCGGCTAATGAAAATTTCAATATATTAAGTTATGGAATAAAACTTACAGTTCAACTTATTTCATAGGAAATCAAATAGTGCCTTGTACATTATTTCAACATGTAGTAGGTATTCAGTATTTGTTGAATTAATATAGGCATAAATACATATATATATATATACAGAAGAAAATATCAAGAAAAATAAATAAATGACTACTTGGTTAAAACGATATGAACTACTCTGTTGATAGCAAATAGTGATTAATATTTTAATTTTACTTCAGAAACCAGGGAGTCACTGTTTAAATATTTTCAAAGACTACTGTAGCCTGTAGGGCTCAACAAAGGTCACCTTTCATATATACTTCTATTAACATTTTACTTCTGATTAAATAAAAGTGAGACATGAGTCTATAGATGAAGTAACATCATTAATAAAACACTTAAAAGTTTAAAAACATAAGCTTTACCAAAAAATGATCCAATAAGGTTTCAACTTTTATAATCAAAGTTTCAAATAGACTTCTTTAAAAATCGTTATCTGCATGGCCAGGTGGTAGTGGCATATGCTTTTAATCCCAGCTCTAGAGAGGCAGAGGTAGGTAAATCTCTGTGAGTTCGAGGCCAGCCTGGTCTACAAGAGCTAGTTCCAGGACAGGCTCCAAAGCTACAGAGAAACCTGATCTCAAAAAAAAAAAAAAAATCTTCATTGGCTATTGAGAAGAACAGGGACAAAACTCCTAATCTAACCACAATGGGTTGATTGTTTTCATTCCTTAATAATGAATTACAAGAAAGGGGGGGGGCAAAGTGACAAAAAAGGCAAGGGCAAAAGCTCAGTAACTTCCAGCTGAGATGCAATCTCAACAGTTAAGAAGCAAACTGACTTATATTTTCTTTGTATCACATTACAGCGCCATCTGGTGTTTATTGTGCACAAAGGCTATGAATACAAAAGTCCTTTTTCAATGTCTTCTACAAATGTTCCAGCTTAAGGACAAACTGCTATAAGCATATGACTGGAACCATAAAGCTAGTCATACTCATACGTGCAATAGGGAAATATGAAATCTCAGAGTGAGAAATTAAACTGTCATTGCAGAAGGAACCATTCAAGCAACTTTCAAAAAGTACACTACCGAGAAAAGAAGAGCAGTAGGAAGGCAGCTCAGCTAGTTGGGAGAGTGCCTGCTTAGCCTGCACAGGCTGTGGGTTTCTTTGATCAAGGCAGTTCACACCTGTAATCACATCACTTGGAAAGTAGAGGTGATGGATCTGAAGTTTAAGGTGATCCTTGGTTACATAACAACCTCAAGAACAGCCTGAGCTATGTGAGGTCCTATCTTAAAGAAAACAATCCCAAAAGGAAGCAAATAAAAAAAGGACAATGGCAAAATATAAGTTATTAAGAGAGGAATCTAGCTGTGATGGCACAAATCACAATGCTGAGGCAGGAGGATCAAGAGTTCAAGTTTAGCCAAGGCTACATGGCAAATTCTTGTTTGGAAAAAGGGTTGAGGTTGCAGCTCAGTGGCCACAAATGCTCAGAGCATTTGCCTAGCATGACAAGGTGATCTACCTGGGGGTAGGGAAATGAAACATATCCTGCAACCTTGTTTAAAATGCAAAATTTAATACAAATCAGGCCATCAAATAAAACAAGAGTTCCTATTTAATTTTTCAAGAAATCCTATTAGTGAGCTTGCTCATAACACTAGTAAATTCTTTAATCACTATCAAAAGCAATATAACATTACAACTGACAGGTAATTGCACACATTTATTATACTAATAGATGACCATCTTGGTTATTCAATATTCTGTAAGAGACAAACATCTCTTGGCTAATGCTCCATTACTTACACAAGTACAGGCTTTCCTGATATCCTAGGATGTCTTAGCACTTCTGACATTGTCTCTTTTGTCTCTTCCATTCTCTCTTCATCACTGGAATCCACAACAAATATTACCCCATAGGACTCAGCATAATAATTCTTCCAAATTCCCCGAATTCTTTTTCCACCTCCCAAGTCAAAGATGGTAACTTCAAACTTTCCTTGTCTAAGGTCAATTTTAGAAAATCCAACAGTGGGAGCTACGTCTTCAGGATGCTCTGTTTTAAATGATACAAAAAGAGGAATCTTTAGACTTTAATAACATTAGTTTATCTCTACAACATAAATATATATATAAAAGTATCATGTATTTGTCATTACAAAATGAAAAAATCACTTCGAAACACACGTGTGAGAGAGGGGTTAATAATGTAAATGTCCAACTAGTATTTTCACTATACACAGATAGGAATTTGTTTTTGGTTTGTTCATTTGTATTTTTGTTGTTGTTGTTTTTTAAGACAGGGTTTCTCTGTGTATCACTGGCAGTTCTGGAATTCACTCTGTAGACCAGGCTGGCCTTGAACTCAGAGATCTGCCTGCCTCCTGAGTGCTGAGATTGAACACGTTCCTGTATGTACCACCACCACCTGGTTGTTTCTTTGTTTTACCTAATTACTATAATCATAACAAATAACATGAAATACATACTTAATAATTGTAAGTTGAAAGAGTGAATGAGGTATTATGTTAAGGTTATTTATTCTCCAATCAATTTTAACCTTTCAACACCATATTAGACAATCAAGGGCTCTATTACAAATTCTATGGAAAAATAAGGAAAGTCAAGAATGCTAAAAAAAAAAAAGAAAAGAAATAAAAAGAATCAAAAATGGAGGAAGCTGAAAAGAATAAGGCAATTCTTTTTCAATCAGATAAATCCATAATTGGAATGAAGAGATTTTTAAGGCATACTGCAAAGAGAGCTCAAATTCAGACCTTCTACTGGAACATTTTTCTTATATGTTCCCATAAATTTATAATTGGTGGGTTTGGGGTGAGAAGAGGAATTTTATTGACGACACCAAGCATAGGGGGCACATGACCATACCTGTGAGGGTGACCCCTGACAGACATAGAAGAATCACTCCAGGAGATAGGACTAGGCTAAGGCTGGGGAGCAAGGGGACCCTAAGAGTGAAAAATCACACAAGTAGCAAGGGACTAAACATCGGCAATGGATCAAATTCTCAACAGGTTTTCTGGTGTAGGAGGCCCTTCCGTTTATGTATTGCTTTCATTGGTTAATCAATAAAGAAACTGCTTAGCCTGACTGGGCAGAACTTATGTAGGTGGGGAGACAGAACTGAATTCTGGGAGGAAGAAAGCAGAGAGGGAGAGCTGCCATGGAGGCGCCAGGTCAGAGATGCTAAATCTTTCCTGGTAAGCCACGACCTCGTGGTGAACACAGATTAATAGAAATGGGTTAAATCAAGATGTGAGAGTTGGCCAATAGGAGGCTAGAGCTAATGGCCAAGCACTGTTTTAATTAATACAGTTTCTGTGTGATTATTTCAGGTGTAAGCTAGCCGGGTGGTTTGGTTTAGCTTTGTCTGCAGCTGGTAATCTGCTTCAGTTTCCCCAGTCTGCATGACAAGGATGCCCTAGGATGCCTGGCAAATCTTCCGTGAATACGGTGGAAGCCAGACTGCACAGGGTTCCAAAAGCTACTGAAGGCCTTGACATATCAGTTACACAGAGTTCAGTGAATAAAGCAGTGCTCTACTGACTGAAAATGAGTGACTGGCTATTTCTCCGAGAGCTAAGAAATTTAAAACAAAAGATAGAAGAGAGAGCTTAATAAATATTAATAGACTTTATAGATTTAGTGGCTAAGAGAAAACTTTAATGTCAGATCTGCCTCTTCCATCTCTCCTTATCACTAGAATATGCCATAAATCTCTCTCCACAGGGCTTTGTTTAGAGCTGTATGGTTGAAGTGTAGAAAGACGCCATGAAAGGCTTTTAATTTTTTTTTGTGATAGTAAATGGATTAAAACTCAGTTCCTCAGTTGTACCAGCTATATCTCCAGTTCTTTGGAACAAAATGTGGTTAGTGGTCCACCCTACTATATGGAGTCTAAATAAACTATTGCCATCATTCAGAAATTTCTATTAAATGACACTAGTTGTCATTTAATAAAACATTCACTGTGATAAATCTGTGAGGAGTGTTCTAGGATTAATTACAGTTGAGAACAAGCTTGCAAAGTACCACACTCCCTCTCAGGAAGTATCCAAGAGCAGCTTCTGCATTTCCTGGGACACTAACAGAGCCATTACAAGTCACGTGTCTGCTGCTAATTTCTCCATTACTAAAAAGGCAAAACGGTAAGGCTAGACCTAATAAAAGGAGCCTGCCTTTTCAGAAACAGGATTACACAGGAGCTTAAATGGAGAGCTAAATGCTGGGGAGGTAGCTCCATTAGTAGAGTGTCTGCCTGGCAGCTTGAGTTAGATCCAAGCACTAAATAAATCAGGCAGTGTGGTGTTTGACTATAAACTCAGCATTTGGGAGGTGTAGGCAGGAGAATTAGCATGCTGACTAAGAAAAATAATAATGATGAGGTCAATCACAGCCAGAAAAGTTTATTGTCTTTGAGTATGAACGGAAAGACACTGCCAGGAAATGAACAATGGAAACACAGTCACTGTGCTGGAGCATGGACAAGGGAACTGAACTAGAGCAATGCTAACTTGGTGAAAGAACATTACTAGGGACCAGGGTGCAAACACAAAGAGGTTATGGCTGTCATCCTCAAAGAACATTAAGAAATATGAAAATCTCAAGGCTGGAGAAATGGCTCAGTGGTTACAAGCACCCATTAGTCTTCCAGGAGCAGGGTTTGATTTCCAGCATGCAAATGGCAGCTCCCAACTGTCTCTCACTTCCATTCTAGGAGATCCAATTCTTTCTTCTGGCCTCTGTGGGCACCAGGCATATCACAAACATTTAGGGAAACAAAGCACCCATACAAATAATAAAACAACTGTTAAAAATATAGAGGTTAAATATTAATGGGAATGATACAAAATGTGAATGTTCTGTGAAAAAACAGAGATGATCCTAAGATGAAGGAAAGGACTGAGATGATCAAGAGAGGCTTCGAAAACTAAGAGAGTAATAAAGTCTCAGAAGTAATCAATTAGAGATGGGAAGGCACTAATCGAAGCAAGAAAACAATGCGAGCAGAGATAAAGTGGTCATAATAGTCCTAGTAAGCATCTGTGTAATCAGTTACTGGTGACCTTTTACAGGTAAATTCATTGACACAGAGATATGTGGTCCTCAATCTTAAAACTTACAGTAATGTGTATGTTAAGAGAAAATAAATCTAATATAAAATATAAATACATAATAAATAAGCATTTATTAGGTATTTCTTATATTATTATTAATTATCACACTTATTATTATCATTAATCAGATTCCCAATCTACAGAGCTCTTGGTCTATTGTTGAAATACACATGTGTGTGCATTTGTGTATATGCATATATACACACATTTTATATATCAGTGATTATAATATAGTGAAGATATGCTAATACCAAACAAAGCCAAGGATAATCCACAGAAAAAAACTAACCTTTTACCCAAAATAACATAATTTCCTATTAGGAAACAGTACTGGATAAAAATCCCTAGGACTATTTTAGTTTGGGTACATGAATGTTTACAAAAGACATTGATTCCCAACTGCAGAGGCAGTGACCAGCCATGAGAGGAGGTCTAGATTAAATGGTGGTATATTAAATATTTAACAACTTATTTGGAAGTAGAGGGAGAAGGTTAGCATGTAGCTTACGCCCAATTTCATAGTGTAACTACTCCCACAATGACTGATTACAGACTAATTCTAGTTACTAGTTAGATACTCAAGAAGAAATTTGGGAAGAAACAGACAGCCCTGGCTCTTGCTAGAGAGTCTGACTCAATTGAAGCAGCGCTGGGGTCCAGACCCCCAGTGCTTCTTGTCAGTGGCACAAGACCTAAAGCGAGGCACCAGTTTCTGCATGGCCTCCGCTTCTCTCCTACAGCTTCTCCTTGCAGCTCAAATGCATGCTGCAGAGAGCTCTATCTTGGGCTATGTAGAAGAAAGCGAACAGTAGGGATGGCAAAGTAAATAGGAAAAAAGGGCTGAATCCCTAACATCAGGGAGTGACATCCTAGTCCTAGACTAGTTTTGCATGGCCAGAGGGAAAAAACTCCAATCTTGTTGAAGCACTGTGACTTCAGATCCCTGTTAGACCTATGCACAATAACACAATCATTCTGATCGTCAGGGAGATGAACAGCCCAGTGAAAAAAACAACATTCATGACAGGGAAGATACTTCTAGAAGAAGCTATTGTGACATGAGAGGTACTGGGGTCTGGATTTAAACAACAGCAATACAGTTAAAGAGAAGGTACATGTATCTCAAAACAAACAAACAAAAGCTAACAAATGGGGGTTGAGCAGAGAGTAAGAACAGAATCAGAAATAAGTAGAAAAGTAGAGTCAGGGAATGAACATTTTAAGAAGGCTTGGCCGGGTGGTGGTGGCACATGCATTTAATCCCAGCATTTACGAGGAATGTTACATAGAGAACATGAGTAAACAAAGAAGAAAAGAAGAAGAGGAGATAGAAGAGGAGGAGAAGGCTGTCTGCTATTTCAAGAAGCATGGTTTAAACCACTGGGACACCAAAATGAGTAACACTGCCCTTAGGGGATTAACAGCCCAGAGAAGTAGGCAGATAAACAGACAGTGCAGGTAAGTACAAGTTGAGTGGGCCCCAAAAGAGAATGTAATGGAGTTTATTAGTACTCCTCAGGATGGTCACAGTTGGGGAAGTTTATAGGAGAGGAGACTACTACATAGCAAAAATGAGTCTTTGGTGGCTTATTTGTGTAATCCCAGCAACTGCGAGGCTAAGGCAGAGAACTGCTAGATCAAGGTGAGCATGGGTTACTTCTCCCACTGATCAATGATGTCAGCATGTCAAGGAGACTACACCTATTCAAATCTGAAATATGGCAGTAGGGGGACATCGGGAAGTCAGAGCCGATTCATAGCATAAGTAAATTAACAACACAAACTAGTATACTATCTCTGTCCAATAAACATGTAATACAGGAGTTCATATAAACAAACAGCTTGGAAAAATTAAGAGTTCAGAAAGCAAATATATTCTACTTACCTCCTTGGATTCCCTTTGCTGTGGCCGTTTTACCAGCGTTATCAAGGCCTACCATCACAAGGGTCACCTTTCTTAAAATAACAAAATTTAAAATCACTCAGCACGCAGGGGAAGATACAAATTCATCCATTCATGCAACATTTAAGTAGCCTATACTTTATACCAGACAATCTTGTAGATGCTAGGAACTACACTGATTAATAAAACACTGATTCAAAAGCAGAATTTATGAAGATATTACCATCCTATTGTCCTCTAAGCAAAAATTATAAAATACAAATGTAAGCGATAAGGAAAAAAATAAGGGAAAGATTGAAAAGGGAGGTGGATAGATGATGCCTAGCCCCAAGTTATTGATCCTTAAGGACTTGGCCATCTAGTTAGTTGAACCAGGAATCATAGCAGGTTTATCTGTCTTAACAAAGCACATACAGAATTGTTGCTAGGTGTTTGTTAGGTTCATCTCTGCATTTAGATATGCAGCACCATGCCAAATAAAAATATCAACTACAACATAATAACATGATTACTAACTGAAGTAGTAACATATTTAGAAAAAAGCTTTCTATTGTTATAAAGCATAGAACATTTGCTACTATATAGAGTAAAACTAATAACAAAAGGCTAGTTGAGCTCTACAGGTGAAGAAATACAAGCCCATAGAGTTAAATAATTTGTCAAAGGTCACACAATGAATCAGTTAGCAAGTCAAAACCAGAATCTAATACTAACTTCAAGGAACTTCATAAACCTGGGGATGGTATATACTGGCCTACTAATCTGGTGATTCAGTTCCCTAGTAAAGCTCATCCCTGGCCCGGGTGATCTCTGCACAATGTAAAGGTAGAACAGTCCATCATCATTGTGGTCCTAGGAGTGAAACTGTTTGGGGAACACAGAGAGAACCACAACCTAGCATGGCTGCCATGCTAAGACTACAGGGTGTAACCTAAATGAGGCAGATCAGAGGACAGAGCTCTGGAAGGCAAAGGAACAGAGGCCAAGCCTTATTAAGCACTGCTAAATGCTAGAAAACACAAATGTTTTAACTCTTTATAATCGGACTGTTCGGCTCACTGAGTCTGTTGGGAGGACCCAATCAAAAGCTTCTGTCAAATGGTATTTTCTCTGATCAAAGAGTACAACAGGCTAAGCTTAGAACAAGTAGAGAAACCAGCGGGGACGCCAGCCAGCAGCGCCTCCTCTGCAGCAATGGCAGCAACAACAATACCAAGAGCAGTAGAGGCAGACGACCTGTGGAGACAGAGGACGTAAAGACAAAGATGGGGGCTGGGGGTCTTCGTTTTTAGAAGACTTCCAGGAATCTGGCAAGGCCTAAGAGTTGAAGACAGCAGTTCTCAAAAGCTGTAACACAAACACTGTAAAGGCCACAGGTCTCGACACTAGGAGCCACAGTAGGGCCACTGGGTAGGAGCTGTTAGTCCTGGGATACAGGTTTCCGGAGCGCTACCTAGCAGGCACTGAAAGCTACTACTGCCATCTGCTGCTCAGAGCTAAGAATTACACTAGCTGCGGAGGCACCACCGCTCAGCTCAACTCCCCCAATCTCGGCACGTAGGCCTGTTAGGATCTGGCCTGTGGAGCCTCAAACCCTAATCCCCTAGTTCTCAGGATTTAGAACTATAAGCCTTTGAATCTAGCAACCCAGCTCACATGCATTTGATACTCAAAGGCTCAGGTCAACCAACCTGCAGCCACCCACTCAGGCTCCAAGGAGGCCAAGAGGAGGCCAGGCATCACGTGTATTAGTAATACACGTATATTCATTTCTCACTGGCAAAGATCCTAAAGAATGTTTAAAAACAAAATTAAGATGGCATTTAAGGTTGTTCTTTAAATTCTATGCATGGCTTTCCTGAATCTGTACTTTTACTCTCCCCCCCCCACCCCGCCTCTCAAATTCCAAATGTATTCAGAATCCACAAAAAACAAACAAAAAAAAAAAAAAAAAAAAAGGAAAGGACAGAGGTGAAGGTGTCAAGACATTCCAGGAACAGGTCACAGGCTGTTTATGCCTAGCAAAGAAACCAGAAGATTGGAAGATAATTTCGGTAATGTGAGATGATTACGGGAAACAGCAGCAGGATCATGAAGACAGCCGGAGACAGAGCCTGCTCTAGAAGCCAAAGACTGTCTTACAAAGGAGGACCACTAATGCAGCAGCTTCTAAGAACTGGAATACTTTATATACCCCTTGAGGGGACCACACCCCTCTCCCATGGCTCAGGGTTTGAACATAGCCTCTAGCTGGTGGAATTATTTAGGGAAGCTCTGGAAACTTGGGGAGGTGGGGCCTTACTGGAGGAAGCAAGTTTCTGGAGGCAGGTATTTGAGGGTATACTATCCACTTCTTGAAAGATGGGGTGTGTATTTGAGTGTGTGTTTGAGTGTGAATATGTATGTGTGTTTAAGATTTCTTTCATTTCTCTATCTATCTATCTATCTATCTATCTATCTATCTATCTATCTATCTATCTATCTTTCATGAGTCTTTTTGCCTGAATGCATATATATGTATCATGTGTGTGCCTGGTGCCCTTGGAGGCCAGAAGAGGTTCCAGATCCCCTGGAGATCGAGCTACAGATAGTCAGGAGTTGCCACATGAGTATGGGACCAGAACGCTAGTGTCCTCTGTAAGTGCAGCAAGCACACTTAACCGCTTAGTCATATCACCAGACATCTGATTTTTTTCTTTTCTTCCTGCTGGATTTGTAAAAAAAAAAAAAAAAAAAAAAAAAAAAAAATCTGTCCTTCACCACAAACTCTCAGCCATTTCTGTTCATATGGTTGGGACCAGGAAATGTTGTATAAAGTCTCTAAAATCATATGCCAAAATAAATAATGTCCCTCTTAAAGTCCTTTTTGTAAGATGTTTGGTGACAGCTATGAAAAAGTAATATAACTTCACTAATATAACTGTTTTCAATCTATGCAACCAAGATAACACACCACGGGCAAGTCGAGATGTCCATCTCACAGGCAAGTCTAGGTTCTGTCAGGCAGACAATTAAACTAACAATCATGCATGAACAGTACTCATTTGTGGGAGGGGATGCTGGGATTTGAACTCAGGGCCTTATATATGCTGGGCAAGAACTATCACTGAACCATATTCACCTATATTCACAGTGCTGTATAAGGTTCCTTTGCCGAGTCTGGCTGGTTGGCGCCCCACCCCCCCATCTCCCTCTTTTGCTGAGCATTTGATTGATTTTACTCAAATTTCATATTTTAAGTTATAAAGGGTCAAATGAGTAAACTGGCAGGGACATAAAACTTTGTGATTTAAGTTACATTACTTGGAGTATGTTAACAGCATAATTAATATTAATATTCAGAGTATTACAAAACAGTAGATGAACACGTAAGCTACCTTAAGTGCCACAGTATGCTAATATTTACATTTTAGTCATTGTCACTAGAGGAGAATTTTTGGGTAGAAATCATACTTGCGAAGTTTTGTACCCTTAATTTATTGAGCACTTGTCTCAACAAATGACAAAATGATTGAGCTTATTGACTGTGCCAGTTTTTCTAGACTCTGTAGACTCCATATGCCGCCTTTTCCTGTTGGAAGGGCTGTGCATTTGATCAGTAATCATATGTTGTCATGTAGCACCACAGCCAAACTGTCCCTGGTGACAATTTACCATATTTTTAAAAGCTACAGTAACATGTACCTTTTAATGTGCAAAGGTTATGCATCTCTATTATTTTAAAAGGTTGTATAGATTTTGCATTTTACAGGTGTTAACTCTTTAACCCACTTTGTTCTGAAATTATAAATTATTAAACATTAAACATTGCAGTTATTTCCTGCTGTGATTTTTATTCATACTAACACTTTATTTATTAACCATGCCTTTAATTACCTCAAATATTTGGTCATGGAAGCCTCTTTTCAAGTACATGGTATAACCTTAAAAACTATAAGCATACTCTTGAATAAAATAGAAAATAATAGAGGATTATTTTGTGTCAGTCTCAGTATTAACATTTTCCAAATGAGGTATAAGGGTGTGTGTATGTGTGTGTGTGTGTGTGTGTGTGTGTGTGTGTGTGTGTGTGTGTGTATGCTTTGGGACTCTGTGCTACTATAAGATCTAGGCACATTTATACTACTAAGCAACATAAGAAGGCTCAAGGCACTCAGAAAAATAGACACCAACCTATTACAGAGTCCTGCATTCAAGTCCTCATTCTCCAATTTCTAACCTGTATGACACTAGACACATTACTGCTCATAATTTCATCAGTAAAATATAATGCTGACAATGCCCATGTGGGGGGGGGACAAGATGAAAATTAAGTTAGATAATGTGAACAGTGTGCACCTGACTGTAGCACACAGGAGATGCTCAATCTGAAGCCTTTCTCATGACAACCCAAGGTAAAAGCAAGGGAGCCTACAGCTGGGCTCAGATTCTGAGAGAGGGTTAAGTAGTTCCCTGGGCACATGTTGACAGGGTGCTTGCTCTCATGACTGAAGTCCGAAACTGAAAGATCTTGACCAGGTATTTGTGTCATCTAAGGAATAGTTTAATCCATCACAACACTTGAAAGAGCCCAGGAAATGCACATGACACAAGCCAGGGAACAAGGATGATGAGAACACTGTCAACCTGGAAATGGGGCCTGAAAAAGATGTCATTTATGTGAATAGTTTCTGGAGGGATTAAGAGAGGAACAGTATCAAATGCTGTGAAATTTCATAAAATAAAAGTGTCTCTCTCGGTGGGTCGCCTAGAGCAGTAATACACACATGTCATCCCAGCATTAAGAGAGATGGAGGCAGGAGGATTCCACTGAAGCCAGCCTAAGGTACTTGTGAGAACTTTAACAACTTTAAAGAAAACTTTATTAACTTTAAAGAAAAAGCTATCTTGGTGCTCACCATCTCAAATAACGTGCCTCATAACTCACAGTCCCCACTCTCCCAGCCCTGCAATAACCAAGACTTTGATGTAAATAGCATGTTTTCATAGTTCAAAGGCATTTCTATCATTTATCTCCACACTATGCCTTGAGCAAGGGAGGTGCAAGATACTCTAGGCTTCAGTACCAAGAATAAATTAGCCGCAGTGGTTTCCAAGGGAAGTTTAAATAATAACAGACACTGCTGTGTTTGGAATAACTTGAACCATTTTTATCCTAATATCTACCCACTTTCATGAAAGCAAACAATCAGGCATCCAGGGACAAGGGCTCCTTTTCACAAATATAGTCAGGATCATTTTTCCACCCCTTTGCCAAGGACACTCACAACTTGATTCTGTATTTTATTTTTTTAGCATAAAATGCTTAGATTTTTTTTTTCTTTTTAAATGAACAGGGTTTTTTGCCTTCTAGGGAGCAGGGTGTGAGTTGAGACATCAACTTACAGCTTCTTCCTTCCTGGTTTACCTCATATCGAGGAAACACCAAGTGAAGTTAATACAAATGAGGTTAAGTTAAGGAAGCACTATTATTAAATTTAATTCACATAAATCCTTTCATCAATTTGGGAATGTAAGTCAAATTGTTTATCTCATGCCCAACTGGCTGAAAATTTCTGAAAACAGTATACATGCTCATAGATTAAAGGTAATAATGAACAAAAATATTTTAAAATTAAAGTAATTTCTTAAGAATTAAGAAATGAATTTGATTGAGATACCAAGGTTCTGATTATATATTTGTTCTGTTATTTGCCTCAAGGTGAACACTTCTATAGTCTAGATGCTAATATTTGATGCTACTCAGTTAGTTTAGTGGCTAATATACTGCAAAACTGAGCACATGGAGACTTTTTTTTTTTTTTTTGGTTTTGTGAGACAAGGTTTCTTTGTATATTTGGCTGTCCTGGAACTTGCTTTGTAAAGCAGGCTGGCCTTGAACTCAGAAATCTGTCTGCCTCTGCTTTCTGAGTGCTAGGATTAAAGGTGCGCACCATCATGCCAAGTTCAAGGTTCTTTTTTATCTAACAAACAAACACACACGAAGGGGCTGGAGAGATAGCTCATTACTTAAAAGCACACAGTATTCTTCTAAAGGACCCAGGTTTGATTCCCAACACCCACATCAAGTGGCTTGGTAACCACCTATTATAACTTGAGCTCAAGGGGTATCGGTGTCTCTGGCCTCAGATACTAGCACTCACATGCACACATACACACACAGGCTTCCACACAGACTCACACACATATGCAAAATTAAAACTAATAAAAATGAAAAGAAAAACACACAGGAAAGTATTCAACTTAAAAACTAAAAACAAAAACTACCTACATTTCGCGAACTTTGGTCAGTGAACCTTATGGTAGGGAGCAATAGTTAATGTAGTCTCATACTAGTCAAAGTGTTAAAAATAAGAAAGAATTTCATTTCAGCTCTAAATGAGGCCTAAATATAAATATATGAAGCTCCATGGAGCTCAGGGACATTGGAAGAGGGGCCAGAAAGATTGCAAGAATGAGAAGATGAGGAAAATTACTGGGAAATGTTGTCTTCTGGGCACGGCATGGCCACTGCTCTCATGAACTCACCTAAGCTGTGCTAACCCATGAGATCAAGCCAGGCAATAATTCCAGCATGGATGCGGGAGGTGGGAGGCAGGGAGTGGTGGCGGGTCTCATGAGGTTCAGTCCCTGGCTGAGGAGCTATCAGCAACTGACAGCTGCTGAGTGAGGTAGAGGCATTTTTCAGCCCCTGGTAGGCTGTCCACACTCATGCAGATAGCACTGACTGGACTTGGTGGGAGAAGAATAGAAGAAGGAGGAGGAAACAGAGAAGAGCAGGAAAAAGAGGAAGAGGAGGAGGAAACAGGAAGGGGAGGAAGAGGAGGAAAATGGAAGGGACACATGTTGTGGAAATGGCTGGGACGAGTTGGAAGAGGATTCAACTAAGATATATTGTATATGTATAAATTATAAAAGAATAAATAGATCTTTCAACTTAGGAAAATCATACTTAAACATAATAATTATTATAACTATAAATAATTATAATAAATAAAAAATTTATTATATAAGTTATATCTAATGTTAAAAATATGCATATCAGAGATAAAATAGTTTACTCAAGAAACCAAAGGGCAAAGTTTGATATACAAAAACTACATTATGGAAAATATTTCAAACTTCATGAAGCAGGTTCTATATTTGAACATAAATACATATACGTGTCTCTTGTACTTTTTTTAAATCCAAAATCCCACTACTTTTACTATGCATAATCAAGTAGGCAGATAAAATGAATGTCAGGCATTCCAGTTCAGCATACAGTATACTAGATAATCCTTGCTAATCTGTATGTAAAGCTTATTTAGGAAATTAAGAACTCAGCAACTTCTATAAATGGTCTAGATTTATTTACATTCAATTGGACAAAAATGTGGTTGTAGGGATATATTTCCTCCATGAGAAACAATCACAGGATAAATAACAAACCATGTCTTAAGCAGCTTTACAGATACTCCACCAGTGTGCAGAAGCAATGAGATGCATTCTGTAAGCTACCTGGAGCTCTTCTTTCTGGATGGGTTAGCCAGCAGTAAACACTTGAAATAAAGCTTTGACAGACTGAGATGCTAAAATCGATATGGGAGAGAAATTGTTTTCAAATGGCAAGGACCTGTGAGAGAAGTGATGGGAGGTGAACAGCATGCAAGACATTTGAGGATGAAAAACCTGTATCATTGAGATTAAAATTTACATGTGATCCTAAGGGGTAATAACTGAAAATCTTGAGATACTCCTATAATCTGATTTAAAATAACAGCTGTTTGTTATTTTATATAACTTCTGTTTTCAAGATGTTTTTAGTTAGTCTCACTTTTCTGATTTTAAGTGGGCCTTTCTTGGCATCAGAATCAAAGAAATCATAGATATATGTCTTTAAACACCAATAAAATCACAAGCCTCTCTTGTTCTGAACCTGCCTGTTTCTTTCCCGCCCTGAGGAGCAGCAGTCTAAGGTTGTGAAGTATGGAATCTGAACACAAACTGAAGGCTGAGATACCACACTACCCTCCCACTTTACTTACTCAAGGTATCTGCAGCCCCAAACAGAGTCAGTGCCTTGAAGCAAAAGCAACCTCTGAGTCCTTATTATTGAAGTGTGACCCATTATGTGGGAACACATGCAGAATAAAATCTCTTACATATAAGCTAGAAAAGGAGAAAGAAGAGGGGGCCTTGGATCCCACAATTTTCTTTGAGGTCACATCCCTAGTGACCTAACCTCCTTCTACTTACTAAGCTTCATCTCTAGAATTTGACTACCTGCCAGTGTCAACATGTTAAGGAAGAAGTCTTAACATGTAAACCACTGTGGGGCAGTCAATCAAACTGCAGCATGTGACTGACTGTGCTCTAAAATTACCAGTAAGTTCTACATTGGACCCCTAACTTCTCTACTGTGTGTCCCAATAGTACAGTGAAAGTGTCAACCCGCTCTGCCATGCCTGGGTGTGACTCATTTGACTCATGTCATGCATTTATTCAGCATATCCATGCTGCACATCCTACCCAGCCATTAGTTATCTGTTAACCTGACTGGTTTTGTTCAAGTCACCCTCATTTTACTTAATAGAAGCCCCAAATGGTAGGGTATCCATACTGGTCATATTATTTCAGTACATTGCTATAACTGGTCAATTTATTATTAGTTATAATTAAGGTCTTACTGTGCCAAACCTACAAGTTAAAGCTTAGTGTGTGTGTGTGTGTGTGTGTGTGTGTGTGATATATTATTCAGCTTTAGGCATCACTAAGAATCTCTGAAAATGCCCCTTAAAAATATGTGAGAACTATTCTATTAAACAGGGAGCCACCAGGACCTAGAAATAGGACAACAAGACATAACTCAATATAAAGGATTAGTGAGTTAAACAGGGAGTTACAGAATGCATGAGAGAGGAGGAGGTAGGGGCAGCACCATAACTCACTGTGACCTGAGAAGCCCGGGGTGTAAAGATACTAGTAGCTGCAAGGACAGAGGGCTATAAAGGGTGGCAGACCAAAAAATGCCTTCCAAGGATGTCCACAATCGGCGCACATGCAACTTTACAAGAAGGGAATCTGGGGTGTGATTAATGAGGAGGAGCTCATCTTGGACTGTACAAGTAGATGCAATGTAATGGACAAGGGTCCGTACAAGAAGGTTTTCTCATACTGTTGTGACTGGCTATGCTACCAGCCTTGAAGGAGGAAGAACAGCACCATGAACCAAGGAACCCAGGAGCTCTCTAGAGGCTGGAAAGGGCAAAAGAGAGTAGATTCTTCCCCTAGAGCTTCTAGACTAGCAGACTATTTTAACTTCCGTCCTCAGAACGTAATGATAATAGTGTCATATCATTTCACGTTGCGACCCTTACAGTGATGTACTAGAGCAGCTATGGGAAGCCAATAGCTGAGCTTGGGTTGGTTAGGCAAGAAAAGCCTGAAAACGCATTCTAAGAAGGATATAAGAGGAACTCGGAAGACTAAGGAGAAAACTGACTTCGGTTTTCATATATTCTTATAGCCCACAAACCCCCTATGAGGTATATATAAAGTATACTGATCTAAGCAATTAAGAATTGTCTGAATGTAGACAAGTAAATCAAGGAAATTGAACACAGAACACAGAAAAACAAGAAGAAAGGCCAAGCGAGGTCCTGATAAACATAGTCTGTTGACAGAGGAGGATAAATTCCTACACAATGTCTATTAGGGTTGGGGGAAGGTGGTTTGCTGAGTGAAACTTGATGCCATTGTGATGGCAATTCTTCATTGTCAGCTGGACTGGATTTGGAATCACCTAGGAGACACACCACTGAGAGTGTCCAGGAGGGGTCCAAGGAGATTTAACAGAGGAGGGAAGCTCCACCCTGAATATGAATGGAGCCATGTAGATTAAATAAAAAGGTGAAAGAGAAAAGCAGCTGAACTTGGCATTCTCCAGTTACTGAGTCCTGGCAGCAGGCTCCCACCCACAACTCTGGCTGTCCACCTTGCTGCAATGGACAGTGTTTTCTTAAAACTGAGGCCCAGTTAAATCCTTCTTGCCATGATTTGCTTCTGTCAGGTTTTGGTGGCAGGAATGAGAAAAGTAACCTCAGCAGCCATGCTTCTAATACTTGCTCAGATTTTCTCTCTTAGACTGTTGTGAGATAGAAATAACCAACTACTTCGATGTGGGAAAACGCTAAGACTTCTAGGATTCCAATATCAATCTATTAAAGTCAAGCACCCTACTGAGAAGTCCAGAAGACAACACGTTAACCACGTGGTCAAGATGAACCTTTCCAGCAATAAAACCCACTAGCACTACAGACCCCTTGATACGATTACTGTGCAATGTGTACTGTAGAGCACTTGGCTGTGATGAAGGACATACTGTCTCTGCATTCTTCCTCCATATGCACCGCATCACTCAAGTTACAATTAAGAAGCAAATTGAGGGGTACTCTGCAAACAGCCACAGCTTCCACCTTAAAGTCCCTAAGCAGTATGATTCAAAGAGACCTTAAAAATGGTGAAAGGTGGAAAAAAATCAGAGCAAATATAATGTGGGATCCTATACTAGATCTTACACACATACACACCAAACTAAAAATTATTGCAAGTAGGTTCACATTTTAGTTAACAGTATTATACTGATGTTTTTGTTTTCATCATTGTACTGTATCTCAAAATAAAAATTAAAACCAAAAAAATCTAGCAATGTACTATATGGCTTCTATTGGGGCAAGTCACTTGTCTGTGGGTCTAGCACTATAGTCAATGAGATTGACTTACATGGCTTGAAATCCTAGGTTCATGTTCTGACTTGTATGAAAGTATGATTTGAAAACTGGCTGGGTTCCTGGTCCTCATTACTAAGCCAGACTGGTGACTTAATGCTGAGTCTCAGCCTCCTGCCTGGTACATAGCAAACAAATCTAATACACTCAATGGGTTGTGGTTACCATTAGACAAATTAATAAATGAGTTTCATGAAAGAACTTCCTTGTGCAGAGTACAGAGTCTATTAGAAAAGCCAACATAATCTCCAAGCATATTCTGAATATTAATAATCATTACATTTGCAAATATATTTTCAAAAAATATTAACGAATCTCAACATCAAGCAGCATATCTAAAACTTAAAAAAATAAACAGGAAGCATAAGTATATTAAAAGCAATTTTTCATGAATTAGTGTTAAGTCATAAAAGCAAAGCTCTGATTATATCCATGCTCTAATACTCTCCTAAAAAGTTCATTCTTTAAAAGTAAGCAGAGGCATGTATGAATGGGTGTTATGTTCTGACTTTCAAGTCTGAGTAGATGCTATGAAATCACCAGAATAAGATTAAAGCCAATCACATGAACCCACCTTCGGTTCTTAGAGGGGATCCTATCACTTACACTTGAAACATTCAACCCCAAAGTCAATGAGGGGGAAAGAATGCCAAAAGTTCTGTTTAAAGCAAATTTCTTTCCCAAATAGAGACATAAATGTGTGACATGTTGCTTTTAATGGACTGCTCATCATTACAATATATACTTGTGGAGTTCAGGGTTTTTAAAAAAAGCACTTTGCTAAATTTCGCCTATGGTCTAATTTCAAAGCAGAGCTATGAAAAGTCAATAGATAAAGTAAAACACACCGTGTAGTCTGGGCTTCTAGGTTTCAGAAGCATTAGCCTCACTGACTTCATCCTAACACAGTACCTGGTACATGTCACTTTCTTGACAGTATTTACTGAATGAACAACCAAGGACCATGCACGGAACAGTAACACATGTACTAATGCAAAATGAATCTTGAAGCAAGAGACTTTTCAATTAGAAGGCTATACTAGAGTGTGCATGAAAACAGCAGCTAAATTACAGCTAAGAAAACACCATTCTTCTCACACTCTAATTGGATCCAACACTTCTTAGGCACAGATCTTATCATCCTCATTTAATAAATAAGGAAGATGGGCCAAATGTGGTTGAATCATATAATTAGCAGGGAGTAGAGCCAAATAGCCAAACAAAATAGTGTGCGGTTGTGTTTTCAGATGCGTACAAGAGAGATGAGACAGAAAGAGCGACAACAGGGATGTGTTTATTAGGAAAACTGTACTTCAAACCTCTCTTTAAAAACTTTCCCATTACAAAAGGTTTTCAAGAAAATCACAATGGATAGATCTCTCCCTCCTTCTCTCTCCACAGACACGCTCATACACGCAGCTTTCTAAGAAATCATTTAAAATAGATGTATACGCCGTGGATCGAAACTTTGTCAAGCAGACAAGGGGCTACAGTCTAGGCTATCGGTCCAGGAATGGTCCATCCGGAAGGGTGGCATCCCCCAGACCGGGCCGACTCCTCCCACGCCTAGGGAAGAAGCGACGCCGGCCCGGCCCAGGGGCGCGGTCGTCCCCATTCCTCTGGGCAGCGGGCCCGCGCCCCAGCCTACCTGACGGGCTCTCGCCACCGCTTGAACAAGTCGCAGCAGTTGGCCATCAGACTGAATATCCCAGGTCTCTCCTCCCGCCACCTCCCATCCGAGCCACGGGCGGGGAAGGGCCCCGAGCTCCCCGGCCCGGCTCAGGGGCCCCACGCCGCCAGGCTCCCCTAGGGTAGACTGGCCAGGAGGACAGACCGGGAGGGCGGTGACCCGGACCGACCCCAGGGTCCGGCCCTAACCGCGTCGGCCCGCCGCCCCGGGACAGCCTGAAGACAGGTTCAGCAACACCAGCGCGGCGGTAGCGGGACTCCAGAGAAAACCCCGCGTCGACGTGCTGACGTTCCCGCATCTCGGAAGGCCCGCCTTCGGAACCGCCCACACCGCGCTTCTCCAATCAGAGGCCGACGACCTCCGTTCGGGGCTTCTGAGCGGCTGAAGACTTCCTTGCTCCCCGCCCTCTGTCAAAGGGCGGAAAGAGGAAGTGGGCGTGGTCTAGACTAATGAGGAGGAGCTCGCGGAAGCAGGATCTGGTAACTAGGCAACCAGAGCGTCCGTAGATAAATCCAGGGTTACTGGAGAGATCTCACACACGTCCTGACTATATACCCAATGGAAATTGCCTGCCAACCTTTTTGCATCCCATTCATCTGCAGTAACTCAAATGAGATCCAAAGATTTCTGATCGTCTGCGTGCTTTTGTTTTGTTTTGTTCTGTGTTTTGTTATGCAGTGGGGATGGTGATCCTCTGGGGCTCACATCAACTCACGCTGAAGAATTCAGGAACAAAACACTGAGGCAATTATAAATTAAAGACACACGGGGAAAACTCGTTTGCTGAGTTGTTTCAAGAGATCAAATGGGAATGCTATTTTAATCTGATGTTTATCACTGTTACGTAAAAAAACGTGAACAGTAATTATATTTCTTGTAAGATGGGGTTGCAATTACAAGAGCAACATGTCCTTATTGTAGAATATGCAAGCACAGAAGGAACAAAATGAAAACGTTGTTCACTTTCCTCTCAAAAATAAGGAGTAGCAACAATTTAATGTGTGTTTTTTGGGAGGAACTTTTTAGCTATCTAGAATCACGGTCATTTGATATTTGAATTTTGAGATTGTGAATATGCTGGCTCTTTTGCAATGCTTTTTAAAAAAAGATGTATGTGTTTCTAATATATTTATTGAGGAAAAATTAATATACATTTTTGAAAATGCATGCAATAACATGTAAAGCCATGTTTATTCAACTTTTGACTAAAAGATAGATGAAAGATAGATAGATGATGAAGACATTTCAAATCATAGAAGAGAACACTGGGAATTCACAGTTCAAGGGAAAATGGCAGTATACAACTAAGTTAGACTGGGTTTTTATTTTTTTTCCATACATTGTTTTGTTTTATTTTTTCCATTCAAGAACATAATTAAAGAAATAAATTTTTTTTTCCTTTCTTCCCCTTCTCCCGGTCCCCTCCCACTACCCCCCCACCCCTCCTCCCTCCCCCTTCTTCCTTGAAAGAGGGCATGGTGCCCTGCCCTGTTGGAAGTCCAAGGCCCACCCCCATCC
>PVIU01018770.1:0-37594 GCA_004026605.1 Ondatra zibethicus
ACACACACACACACACACACACACACACACACACACACAAGTACCTACTCCATATAGGAAGAGAGTCCATGACAGATCAAAGTATGGATACTATCACAGTCCAACTTGGTCAATGAATTTTATTGGGGTTACTTAAAGGAGTATGAGTGAGGGGGTACTTACAATAGCAAAACTAATTCAAAGACAGTTGCATCAACAAAATTAATCACAGCATGGGTGACAGCCCACAAAACTGGGAACCAGAAGCCCGCTGTAGAGTATGCAGACAGTTCAATATTTTGAAGAGTGTCTTCCCCAAGTGCCTCAGTAAATCTGAACTTCGTTTGTGTTGCTCAGCTTATTTCTTCTCCTTCCAGGAAACTGGTTTAATCTCAGAAATCTTTGCACCTAGTTTGTCTGAGAGTTACTCTTGGGAATCTTTGATACATCCTGGCAGAATGAGGGACCTAGTGAGTCTGGTCAGTTTCCGGGAGTTCCTGGGGCTATTCTGAGTTTTTTACCTTCCTACATAAGGAGCTTCCATACAGGATAAAATGTTTCAATATCAAAGAAAACTTATATATCATTTGTATGAAATGATACAATGTTCTGCAGTCTTGATCTCATATAGTTTGGGTCAGTTTCTTTAAACCATTTGATGTGGATTCCCCTCTGTGTGCTGTGATTACCATTAATGAATAAAGAAACTGCTTTGGACCTACAGCAAGGCAAAACTTAGGTAAGCGGGGAAGCCTGGGCTCAACGCTGGGAGAAAGAAGGGTGGAGTTGGAGAGATGCCATGGAGCCACGGCCGGAGATAGACGTGCTAAAACTTCGTTGGTAGGCCACAACCTTGGGGTGATGCACAGATTAATGGAGATGGGTTAAATTAAGATGTAAGAGTTAACCAATAAGAAGCTAGAGCTAATGGGCCAAGAAGTGATTTAATGAATATAGTTTCTGTGTGATTATTTCAGGGCTAAGATAGCCAGGTAGCTGCGAACTGGGCAGCGGGAACCAACAAGCAGCCTTCTCCAACAACAATTTTCTTTTCACTTTAAAATTTGTAAAATATATTTAACATTCAGTAATACTGATATATGTATGTACTAGCCATATTATCCTGTGCAGCATTACAAACTGATCACAAAAATTTAAATTTAACATGAAAGACTTCTTAGTCCTCATTTTATTTCTATTAGAATTACAATCTCATGGATTTAATTCAGAAAATTAGTTCAATTTTATTTCCCATGGTTTTTAGATAATTTTAACATAATTGCAAATTATTCTATAAGCAGAAAACATTATTTAAATAGATAAATATAATGGCAAAATTCAACAACCATCACTTAGGAGAAAAAATAAACAATTTGAGAGTATTTGTACTAAGAGATTTCAAAGTTTACAATAGAGTTGTTCTCAACAGTATGGTCAAGTTAGAAGCTTGACACATAGATGAAAGAGAGTGAGTAATTTAAATAAATTCCTAAACCATGTGCCCTTTACTGTCACCACAGTAACAATTAAAAGAAGAAAGAACTGTTTCAAAAAACTATTTACTCTCCAAAGAATATATTTTTAAGAAAGAAAATGACTTCAATTTGTAACCTGATATGATACCAAAAATTATATTGTATAATAAATTCCAATATTAACCATATTACAAAATAAAGCAAGACTGGAGAGGTGGCCTTTGTTAAGTGCTCTGGCTGAGTTTCATAATTCAGTTCTGAGCATTCAAGTCAACATCTCACTGTAGCCTGTAATTCCAGCTCAGTCTTCCTAAACTTCTGGTCTTCTCAGCACCTGCACATAATCTCACTTAAGGCACACATACATACAAATAATTAACAATAAAATCTAATGTACACATGCACATAGCCATACAGATCCACACATCTGTATATCATTCTTCTATATCAAGAAGCATCACATACACAAATGGTAGAGAAAAACAGTTCATTTTAAAAGAAGGAACAAATATCTGATTGTGAAATCCAGGCATTTGAAGACACAAAACTTTTAATATATATAATACATATTTTAAAAACACTTTATCCAGAGTATAAAAAGAAAAATTCAAGAATAATACACATTTTTCAATAAACTATAAACATTTTGGTTTAGACACTTTACAAATGAAGATAGCTAAAGGTCCAAACCACATGGAAATATACTCAGTATCACTACATACTGGTAACACAGCAATTAAAACACTAGAATTTAACACCTCTTTTGACCAATAAGAATGTGAATATCAAAGTGGCTGTTGATAGCAAACATTACAATTATTAAGTCATGGAAAATAGGGTAATGGAATTCTAAGTTGAATAAAGTAATCCAAAGGTATTTTTACAAACTCCATTATGTTTTGTCTATTTTTCTTTAATTTGTGAAATGTATGCAAAATAAAATGCACTATTTTAGCCGTATCTTATTTTTTTTTCTTTTTCTTTTTGTGGTGTGGTGATCTGTGTGCAGGAATGTGTTCAGGAAGAACTCAAAGGGCAACTTTGTATAGTTCATTCTCTCAACTTTTTGTGAGATCAAGGGTCGAATGTGTGTTGTCAGGATTGTCTATCAGGTGCTTTACCCTTGAGCTTCTCTTGGGATGCACCTAGCCATTTTTAAGCTTAAGGTTAAATTAAAATTAGTTAAATTCATCTTATTTTAGAGTTATGACCACTGTCCATATCCAGTACATCCTGTCCTGTAATTATAAAAATCTAACCTCAATCAATGAGAAGTCAGTTCTGATCATTCCTAGTGACCAGTGATAGCATGATCTTTTTTCTTTTTATGTGAATTTAACTTTATGGATCTAATAACATATTTTATACTTATGTGGAATTCTCAACATTGCCTCTTTTTGAATAGCATTTCAAGCTTTTTCAAATGGTCAGTGTTTATCTTTGTCATAGTCCATGCCAGCATTTACTTTTCCTTATGACTGAAAAATATTCACAGATTTTTCAATATATTTTACAGTTTATTCATTTGTTCATTAATATATGTCTTTGGTTTTTATGAACTATGTTCCTGGAAATGGACAAACAAATGGCTTTAAGAGCTTCCTTTCAATTCTTCTTGGAATATACACAGAGGTAAAACTTCTAGAACATATATAGATATTCTTTATAGTAATGAGAAAAATTTCTCAATTTCATCCAAACTTTTTGTTCTATTTTGGTAATATGGTGTTCAATTAGATATTTACATTAATTAGAAATACTTTTGCTTATTAAATCAAATGACAAACAAAACTTTGAAAGAAATCAAGGCAGATATAAAAAAATGCAGCTCTGTGAGTGTAGACTCCTTAAAATATAGTGGAAAACAAATTTGATCTTTAACTATTTAATTAAATGATTAATTTTTAAACATAAGACCTTTTATCATGAAAGCTCAATTTTGCCTTAAGAAAAAGAAGTATGTATTCCCACAAAAATGTTGGAAGAGATTGTTCAAAGAAAAACTACCTGACCTCTTACATACTCACATACACAGAAATGAAGAGCAGAGCAGGAAATAAATGTGACATCTTTGTATGAAATATTATCATACTTTTTTTTTAAATGAAAGCTTTGTGTCACCTCAAAGAGGCTCACGGTGAATTAAACAATGCAATGGATGACTCCTATCAATGTTGAGAAACTGGATTTACTTCTATTTATATTTTGGTATTAAATTGAATATAAACCTTTATTAAGTTTGGTCCTTATAGTTATCCATTTTTGCCTTTTAAAAACAATTTAAAACTAAAAAGGTCACCTTCACAGGACTTAGACATTTTTCTCATCTTTCTCAAATGTTTCTCCCTCACCATGCTGGCTGCATCTGTGTGAGGACATCATACAATCGCGACATTCTCACTGGTTTACTTTTCCCTTATGTGTCAATTTTGTGAAACCAATCTCTCACTATTTACTTCTGTTTATTGTTTCTTTGAGACAATCTCCAAATTATAACCTTGTCTACCCAAATGTTCTGCAGTCCTCTTTTAATATTTTCTTCTACTAATTTTCAAGATTTGGATCTTCAGCATAACCCTATAGTACATTTTCAGTTTATTGTATTAAGCTAGCAAGAAATGTGAGCTTGTTTTATTTATTTATTTTTTGTTTGGTTGCCCATGTTTTCAACAAGATTGAAAATGTTGTTTATTTGCAAAGAGTGGTTTTAGTGTTTCAGTTGGAAATTGGTTGGATACAGATATGGGATTATGTGCATAAGCCTTCAGTCCTGTTCAGTATGAATGCTCTTACATTTTTATTTAAATCACAAAAGACTACATTGCCAGACTCATGAGCACATTTGGAGTCAGAAACATAATACTTCACAGTCACTCCACCTATTCTTTCACTTCCTGTTGAGGATGAAGCCTGACACCACATTAATTAGAATTTCTTTGTTCCAAACACTTGAGACAATACATTTCCATTGTTAAAATCGCCCAGCTTTTCCTCAAAAAAAGGGATGTTGTGGAAATAAAACATCCCTTATCGCTACATTGTCTTTATTTTTTTCTTTTTTTATATTCTTTTATTTTTTTCATTCAAAAAATTTACACTTCCTCCCCTTCTCCCAGTCCCCTCCCGCTCCCCCTACCCCTTCTCCCTCCCCCTGCTTCCTTAAGAGAGGACATGTTACCCTGCCCTGTAGGAAGTCCAAGGCCCTCCACCCTCCATCCCAGCCTAGGAAGGTGTGCATCCAAATACACTAGGTTCCCAAAAAGATAATACATGCAGAAGACATAGGTCCTAGTGCCATTGTTGATGGCTTCTCAGTCTGCCCCCATTGGCAGCCACATTCAGAGAGTCCGGTTTGACCATATGCTCGTTCAGTCCTGGTCCAGCTGGATTTGGTGAGCTCCCATTAGTTCAGGCACACTGTCTCAGTGGGTAGACCAGCCCCTCATGGTCCTAACTTCCTTGCTCATCTTTTCCCACCTTCTGCTCTTCGACTGGACCTTGGGAGCTCAGTCCATTGCTCTGATGTGAATGTGGGTCTCTTACTTAGCCATCAGCGAAATGCAAATCAAAACAACTTTAAGATACACCTGTCAGAATGGCTAAACTCAAAAACACCAAGGATAGCCTATGATGGAGAGGATGTTGAGAAAGGGGAACACTCATCCATTGCTGGTGGGAATGCACACTGGTGCACCCACTTTGGAAATCAGTGTGGCGGTTTCTCAGGATATTGGGAATCAGCCTACCTCAGGATCCAGCAATACCACTCTTGGGAACATACCTGAGAGATGCCCAATCATACTACAAAAGCATTTGTGCAGCTATGTTCATAGCAGCATTATTTGTAATAGCCAGAACCTGGAAACAATCTAGATGCCCTCAATGGAAAAATGGATCAAGAAAGTGTGGAATATATACACATTAGAATACTACTCAGCGGTAAACAACAATGACATCTTGAATTTTGCATGCAAATGGATGGAAATAGAAAACACTATCCTGATTGAGGCAACCCAAACCCAAAAAGACGATTATGGTATGTTCTCAGTCATTAGTGGACTCTAGCCATAAACAAAAGACACTAAGCTTACTGCTACATTCTCTTTAAACTCCAACAGTAAGATTTTTATATCAGACTATTTCTCATTCCTTAGTTCTTGCTTCATTTTTGAATATTATATGGTTTAGTATTTCATTGTTCTACTAGTATTTTTGTACCCTTCTCATATGTTCCTTTATAACATCTAAAATACATAAAAATGCATGCATAGAAGTCTTTTGATACATTCTCAGAATCAGGGTCAGGTTAGTATTAGTATAGGTTGCCTTTTTTTCTGGAGAATGAGATGCACTGTTCTGTTTCTCTTATATCCAGTGATGTTAAATGATGCCCCATAAGTGAAATATTTACACCAGAGACATTCTGAATTCTTTATAATCCAATAGGCTGTGTACATTGGTTTACTTCTTATTAGCAACAAGGAGTAATTTAACTCTAGAAAGTCCATCCATGGATCATGCCCAAAATGAGAATTTAAATAGTTTATTCTTTGTTGAAATACTTTCATTACATCCTATGCACAAGAGTTTCAAGAAAAGGAAGAATTGCCTCAGGGAAAAACATAATATCTACTTGATTTTCTCTTGTATAGGATAGTCCTTTCAACCCCAAGCATAAGCCTATTAGTATCCATAGTAGTCCTTTAATGACTATCTTCTGCTTAATTAATTCCATCAGAATTGTAGCTTTGCTTATAGAGTAAAATACATGTATGAAACATTCCTGTCCTGTCCAGAAATCACTTTCACAGGAGCCTAATATGTAAGAGTTAGCCAATAAGAAGCTAGAACTAATGGGCCAAGCAGTGATTTAATTAATACAGTTTCTGTGTGGTTATTTTAGGTCCAAGCAGCTGGGAACAAATGAGCAGCTTCTCCTACTACAAATTGGCACCCACATGACCAACTAAAATAAACTTAAAACCTGAGAGGGCTTGAAAAGGAATTCTAGACACAAAAATTCAGAGTTTAACACAGCTTCTTGCTGTTTGCTGGCAGCATGCTGCAGCTCCTTTAAGAGAAGTTTTCCTCATTCAGCAGTAGCAGGAAAAAAACATGCCATTTTGAAATGCCAGCTTTTGGGCTATGCTGCCAGCGTGACCTCTAACTCTTTCAGGAGACTGAGTATTTGAAAGGGGTTTGTGAGCAATGTGCTATGGCTTGCTCAATGGCAACATGAACCAGCTGTGTGCCTAGAATTGGGGCATTATGCATCGCTCTAGGAGGCAGTGAGCAACTCCTTCATGTTGGGCTGTGTGGAGCAAGCAGGAAGTACCATTTATACCCTGGCAATGGTGCAGCTTAGATTCTTAAGAAACACTTAGCATTTTAAGAAGCATTTCTGATCAGAAAATAATTACAGATATGCAATAAAGACAAATTCAGATGGAAAAGAACTTTAAATGGGTCACAGTATTAGATGAATGTATGTAGGCTTGGGAGAGATAAGAAAATGAATAGAGAGAGTTATAAAAATAAATAGTCAGATTAAAAGGAATAAAGAAAAATAAGCCACAAAGATGGAAAATTCACAGAGTCTAGATTATATATATTATTGTGTTTTCTTTTAATTTTTTGACTGTGAATGAGCTAAGTAACCAACATATATACTGTAAAGATATCTTGACTTCAGAATTTGAGTCTAAGGATATGTTGCTTTGGAAAAGAGGTTCTTCTTTGTTTCCACAGAGAATGAGAACCTATGGAATCATTTTAGACCAATGTGGTTTGATGGACAAATACCTCCTGAAAGGTCACCTTGAACACCCCTCAAAAAATTACTTCACCCAATAAACAGCAGGAAAGAGTTTGGGGGAAAACTACACCCAAAATCCCAAATATTGTTTATAAATGTTTCTTTACATTTAAAGGGGGATATACTATAGAAATTTACATTGGTATGGATATTGGTTTATCGATGCAAATTTAAGGTCAATTTTGTTATATGTAAATTTCTGCTCTTGATTAAGGTATTGTGCTTGTGTAACTCATTTAAAAATGTAATGTATAATTAAGAGTCATGTTGGATTTTCTAGATATCTAGAGATATGTTTCAGTTAGATAGGTATTCTTGCAATCTCTGACTTTTAGAATTTGTCTTAGTTTTCTTTCTAACACTGTGATGAAGCACAGTGACAGAAAACAACATGGGGATTAAGGAGTTAGTTTCAGATCATAGTTTATGAATGGAAGCCAGGGAAGGAAGATACAGTGGGAACCTAGGTACAGGAACTAAAGCAGAGGCTACAGGGAAACGTATGCCCCATGCCTTTCTCAGCTTGATTTCTCACACAACCACAAACCACCTGCCCAAGAGTGGCACCAATCATAGAATTCTGAGCTCTTCCACATCAATCATTAAAAAGCAAATGTCCAACAGACTTGTCTACTGGCCAATTTTACAGAGGCATTTTCTCATTTGAGGTACTCTCTTCACAGATGAACCTAGATTATAACAATTTAACAAAAAAGTCTAACCATCATATAATATTTATTTCTTCTTCCTCTATAATCATTCCTGAGCCTTTTGGAAAGAGGCTTGATATAAATGCTTTCATTTAGGTACAGAAAAAACAGGCAAATGTAGAAGCCTGGAAATAGAACTCATGATTTTCCATAGGAAAGAAAAAAGAAATTGGTTCACCAGTGTCAAACCACCAGTCCTGAAAAACACACAAGAGAGGTAAGGAGGCATTATAGAGACTGAACAGGCTATACTGAGTATTATATAAGCATAGATAGATAGATAGATAGATAGATAGATAGATAGATAGATAGATAGATAGATAGATAGATAGATAGATAGATGGTATGTATATGCATGCAATGACAAACTGCATAATAATGTTTGTATTTGAAGGAGAGTGTAGAGGTGTATATAGAAGCATTTGGAGAATAGAAGGGAAGGGAGAAATGTAATTAAATTATAATCACAAAAATAAAAAATAAAAGCATAATTAGCTTTAAATGGAAAATTGTTAAGAAATTCTGAAGACAAATTTTTATGCATCCTGCTTAAAATACAGAAATATGAATTACTGGTTTGTGTAGTAAAGGGCTGTATTTCTATTATTTTAAGTCATTATGCATGATATATCCTGATTAAACTTCTTGGAGAGCATTATTGTTGAGCCTCAAAAATGTGTTGCTTTCCTTCAGTATATTTTGTTTGCTTACAAATGATAAGAACATGCAAACATCAGGGTGTTTTCATTACTGTAGCTTTATAGTAGAGCTGAAAGTCAGGGATGGTGATGCCTGTGGAATTTCCTTTATTGTACAGGATTGCTTTGGCTATCTTGTTTTTTGTTTGCTTGTTTACTTTTCATAAGAAGTTGAATATTGTTTCTTTTGAGGTCTGTGAAGAATTGTATTGGGATTTTAATGGGGATTTCATTGAAAATGTAGATTCATTTTGGTAGGATTGCCAGGTTTATTATGTAGAGCCTAAGAACATAGGAAATCTTTATATTTTCTGATATCTTCTTCCATTTCTTTCTTCAGTTACATAAAGTTCTTGAAATACAGGTCTTTCACATTTTTAGTTAAGTTACCACAACATATTTCATATTATTTGTGGCTATTGTAAAGAGTGATATTTCTCTGATTTGATTCTAGGCCCATTTATCATTTGTATATAGGAGGGCTACTGATATTTTAAGTTAATCTTGTATTCTGCCACATTACTGAAGATATTTATCAGTTATAGAAGTTCCCTAGTAGAATTCTTGGGATCACTTATACTATCATATCATCTGCAAATAGTGAAATTTTTACTTCTTTCTTTCCAATTTGTATCCCCTTGATCTCCTTATTTTGCCTTGTTACTCTAGCTAGAACTTTGAATACTATACTGAATAGGTGTGGAGAGAGTGGACAGCCTTGTCTTGTTCCTGATTTTAATGGAATCACTTTTAGTGACTCTTTAATTCTATTTTAGCTGACAGTTTGCTTTAAATTGTCTTAAAATGTTTAGGCATGTTCCTTATATCATTAATTTCTTAAGACCTTTATCTTAAAGGGGTGTTGGATTTTGACAGAGGATTTGTCAGCATCTAATAAGATGATCATGTTGCTTTTTTTTTCAATTTGTTTGTATGGTGGATTACATTGACAGATTTGTGTATGTTGAACAAACCCTCTATCTCTGGGATGAAGCCTACTTAGTAATGGTGGATGATTTTTTTTTGATGTGATCTTGAATGCAGTTTGTCAGTATTTTATTGAGTATTTTTTCACCAATGTTCACGAGGGAGATTGCTCTGTAATTCTCTTTCTTTGTTATATCTTTGTGTGGTTTGAGTAACAGGATAACTGTAGCCTTATAAGAGGAAATTGGCAATGTTCCTTCTGATTATATTGTTTGGAAAAATTTAAGGAGTATTGGTATTAACTCTTGTTTGAAATTCTGGTAGAATTCTGTGCCAAAGATATCTGGTCCTGGACTTTGTTTGGTTGGGAGACTTTTAATGATTGCTTCTATTTCCTTAGGGGTTATAGGTCTATTTTAGTTGCTTATCTGGTCTTGATTTGCTTTTGGTATGCAGTATCCAGAATTCTGTACATTTCTTTTAAATTTTCCAATTCTGTGGAATACAAGTTTTTGAAGTATGACTTGATGATTCTCTCCAACATGGGGTTAAATAGAATCAAATTGAAGACCCTGACATTAACCCAAATGCCTATGAATACCTGATTTTTAACAAAGAAGCCAAAACTGCACAATGGGAAACGAGAGTATATTCAACAAATGGTGCTGCCATAACTTTATGTCAATGTGTAGAAGATTGCAAATAGATCCATATCTATTGCCATGCACAAAATTCAAGCCCAAGTAGATGAAAGACCTCAATATAAATCCAGTTACATTGAACCCGATTGAAGAGACAGTGGGAGGTAGCCTAACACTTTGGCATAGGAGACCTCTTCCTAAATATAATACCAACAGCCCAGACACTGAGAGCAACAATCAATAAATGGGACCTCCTGAAATGGAGAAGCTTCTATTAGGTAAAGGACATTGTAAGTAAGACAAAACAACAGCATACAGAATGGGAAAATATCTTCACCAACCCCACATCTGACAGAGGGCCAATCTCAAAATATTTAAAGAACTCAAGAAACTAGACAAAAATAACAATCCAATTAAAAATTGGGTTGCAGATCTAAATAGACAATTCTCAAGAGAATAATCTCAAATGGCTGAAAGATATTTAAAGAGTTGCTCAACATCCTTTGTCATCAGGAAAATGCAAATCAAAACAACTCTGAGATACCATTTTGCACCTATCAGAATGATAAAGATCAAAAACACTGATGACAGCCTATGTTGGCGATAATGTGGAGTAAGGGGGACACTTCTCAACTGATGGTGGGAGTACAAACTTGTATAGCCACTTTGGAAATCACTATGGCAGTTTCTCAGAAAATTGGGAATCAATATATATCAAGATCCACCGATACCTATCTTGAGCATATATCTGAAGAATGTTCAATCATACTACTGTAAGGATACTTGCTCAACTATATTTATAACAGAATTATTCCTAATATCCAGGACCTGGAAACAACATACATGCACAACCAAAGAACAAATAAAGAAAATTGATACATTTACCCAATGGAGCATTACTCAGTTGTAAAAAGCAATAACATCATGAAATTTATAGGCAAATGGATGGAACTAGAAGAAAAAATCATTCGGAGCAAGGTAAGCCAGACCTAGAAAGACAAGCATGGTATGTACTCACTCATAAGATGATATTAAATACTAAGCACAGGATAATCAGGCTGCAACCTGCAACCCCAGAGAAGCTAAGTAACAAGGAGAACCCTAAGAGGGTCACAAGAATCACCCAGGGAAAGGGAAATAAATGTGGTCTCCTGGGTAAGCTGGAAGCAGGGGCAGTGGTAAAGGGGAGGGGATGGGGGAATCAGAATGTGAGGGAACAGGATGATTGAGTCGACTTGGGTGATGGATGTAATATGAGAACAAGGAAAGCAATACCTCAATACAGGAGGCCATTATGGGGCTAAAGGAGAAACCTGATGCTATAGAAATTCCCAGAGTTCACAAGGGTGACCCCAATTAAGACCCCTAGCAATAGTGGAGAGGGTACCTGAACTGGCCTTCCCCTGTAATCAGATTGGTGACTACCCTAACTGTCATCATAGAACTTTCATCCAGTATTGATGGAAGCAGTTACAGAGATCCCTGTCTTAGCACCAGGCCTAGCTATGGGAATCCAGTCAATCCAGTAGAAGAGAGGGAGGAGGAATTATTTGAGCAAGGGGCCAAGGGGTGGGGTGGTCAAGATCATGATGGGGAAACACACAGAGACAGTTGACTCAAACTTGTGGAGCTCAAGGACTCTAAACCGGCAGCTAGGGATCCTGCGTGTGACCAAACCAGGCCCTCTGCATGGGGGTTACAGTTTTGTAGCCTAGTCTGTTTGTGGGACCCCTGGAAGTGGGAACAGGATCTATCCCTAATACATGAGCTGGCTTTGTGAAGCCCATTCTATATGGAGGGATGTCTTGCTCAGTCTTGATGCCTGGGTGGGGCTTTAGTCCTGCCTCAACTAAATGTGTCAGGCTTTGTTAACGCCCCATGGGAGGCATTACTCTTTCTGAGGAGTGAATAGGGGGAGGTTCGGAGAGGAGAAAGGATGGGGGAAAACTGTAGTTGGTATGTAAAATGAATTAAAAAATTAAAATAAAATAAAAAAGTGATAAGAACATATAATGCAAAGAATATTTTTTTAGTTTATTTCATTCTCCAACCTCCTCAATTTCATTGACAAATCACCCTGAGCATATTCCTTCTTGTCTAAGATATTGCCAGCCAAGTTTAAGTCATACTTAATGTATTGATTCACATTTCCTGAAAAATCAATTTAATGTGTATTTTGGCTCCCACTTAATTTCACAAGTATGAAATTTGGCATTGTTCTAAATCTTCATATCTTAATTGCAATTCATTTCCATCATGAGACTGCTTAAAATATTCCAGTGATTGATTTGTAGAATACAAAGTAGTGTTGTCTGGTGTATTAACTTATTGCCATGTCACTAACAGAGAGAACAAAATTCTACTATCATTTGTTCCTTTGGTATCTTGAAAACATAAAAAAGCATTATTGTTGAATTATGAGCATTCACAATAAAAAATTCACATTCTAATAAGCAATAATTCCACAAATATATGAAGTATTAGTCAATATTTTATTATGGCCTTAATTAGAATGACATACAAATTCACAAATAAGGATAACCAAAATCATATAAATCAATTGGCTTAATACTCTGTCATCTATATTGATACCATCGAAGGAATGTATAGAAACTAGATATGTTTTTGGTGTCAATTTCAGAACATATCTTTCAATTTTGAACAAGTATTTATAGTTTCCCAAACTGCTTTTATAATCTATCATGTAGCTTTCTTTTATCATATATATATATGTGTGTGTTATTAATATATTTTCTTAGTTTAAATCAGTTAAAAGCCTTCAAATTGGAATTCATTCTCATTGTTTTACGTTTTAATATTCAATTCATTTAGCTGTATACCTACTTACTTGGTTATTGGAACATCTGAACATTTCCTTACTCATATTACTTTCTTTCTGCTATGAGTTTCTCTTTTGGTCATTAATCTAGAATGCCATTTTTGTTTAAGTTGTTTTGTGAGAGCTTTTGTTAGTACACACTTCAAGATGATTTAATAATTTAAAAATTTACTCAACACTACTGAAATTTTAACAACATTTTGCTTCATTCGTCCCTTATATGAAAGGTGAGAAAGTCTCATGGCCTATGACATTTGTCTTCACCTTATCCTTCCAGTATCCCAGATACTTACCCTTTATCAACCCATAGAGTACAAAAAGTTAATGTCTATTGTTTGAACAACAGAAATGCATTAGTCTTCACTTACTCAATCAAACACCTCCTCTCATCAGCTTTTTGTTAGGAAGGTAGCCCTCGTATGGCATAGAGAATTCTGTCACACAGCTAAGATATTGCTGATATTTGAAGAATGATGCTCAAGAATATGTGACCTTAAAAATATTTTCAGTGCCTACAACAGAAAATTCATTCAGGCCAAAGATATTACTCTTAAAGTTAAGCTCTCTGTCTCTGTCTCTCTCTGTCTCTCTCTGTCTCTCTCTCCCTCCATTCTCCCCTGTCTGTCTGTCTGTCTAACCTTTTCTATGATATAGCTGCTTTTGAGCTGACCATGATCCCGTAAGGAATCCCTCATTCATGTTCTTATAAGTAGCCTCAATAAATAAATAAATAAATAAATAAATAAATAAATAAATAAATAAATAAATAAATAAATAAATAAATATACTGTTTTGTTAAACTAGACTTGCATGGAATTGTTTCTATGGTTTGTCATCAGTGCCTTATATGGGCTGATGTAGAGTCCATAGTTATGCATGAAGTTCTCATGAATCATTTTTCAAAAAACATTCTAGTGTTTATATACAAAAGGAAGAAATGTGAATGACTGGTAGAATGAGATAGAAATATTTCACTAAAATTGACCAGGAGTTGGTCAGCAAAATTTACATGAGTAAAATTATTCTCTCAGCCTAAAACTTTAAGAAACAGAAAAAAAGAAGTTAATTCAATAAAATTAAATTCCAATGTAAATAATTAAAAAATAAGCTCCAATGTAAGTAATCTATCTTAGATTAGTTTACAATCATAATCAAAATAATGTTTATTACCAACTAAATGGAACAAAACTTGTAATAATAAGTTTTAAAATATTTTAGAACGTGTTTAACTAACGACATGCTATTAATCTAAGACTTATGATATATTTTGTTATGTAGCAATCAACACTTAATCATATGCATGTATGTAAAACTATTAAGATAAGCAATAAAATACAAAATCCACTATAGTGGTATTTATTTCGTAATGTTAGTTAACGAGACTCAAATATGAGCAGTATACCTAATAAAACTTAAAATACTAATATTTGGTAGGCAATATGCTATCTATAATGAATATGATTTTAATTGAATTCACTCCTTCAGGCAAATTATCCTTTTGTAGAATAAGTGAGATAAGGAGAGTTACATAAGAAGACATTATCACAGACCAAGTCAAGTTGTTCATTGATGTCAATGAAATTTAAATTTTTCTCACAGTTTAATAATACCTCACACCAATGACAATAAATTCTTGAGCAGCAGAATTTTAATATCTGGGAAAAAGATTAATCTCTGGAAAAGCTAATATCTTATTCTGTATACTATTGAATTTTCATAAAGAATTTTTAATTTAAATTTAAAAATGTAAATAAAAATTATTTGTTAGCTAATGATTATATATTTAGTAAATTGAATGATGAGGCACCTTTCAAAACTACTGATGGATATAGTTTATCAAGTAAACTATCTATTCATTTGAGACATAAGTTAACATAGACTTATTTGAAAAATAGGTTTTCACTGTGTAGACTCAGGTGTACCATAAATCACTTTGTATAACAAGCTGGCTTTCAACTTGTGATCCTCATGGTTTTGCCTCCTGAGATCCAGAATTTCATCGACACACCAAATCACCCAGAAATATCTGCATTCTTAATAAAAGTAAAAAAGTTCTTTGTTATCCAACAGAGGTTGATGAACGACTAAATGACTTAATGACAGTTTCTTCTGAGCATTGCTGCCAGATTCTGGCTGGTCTATGCCTAACTAAGTAATTCATAAGATAGTTTTTGTATCATTTGATGTTTCCATCTGGTCAGGTGATTCTCATGTTTGACATAAAGGTGTTAGAGTCAATTATTTTTTTTCAGGTGCTCTTAGTAAGATGTCACAGACTGCATACCTTAACAGCATATATTTATTTTTGTGGATTCCTGGAGATTAGAAGTAGAAGATTTATGTATCATCAGTTAGTGTCCATTGCAAATTCCTTCCTTGGATTGCAGATTATTAGACTCATGCTCTGTCTACCTCTTAGTGACAATTCATGACCCCCTTAGAAGACTAAAGTTTTGTATCTGAGATCACCTGGGTGACCTCACAGAATATAAATTATATCCTTGAAGCCTGGCATTCTAACACGCATGCCAATATACTCAGATTAACACTAAAAGGCATGACTTTTGAGAACACATTCCAGACATAATGGAGCAATACCAGGACTAGGTGGTCAATCTTATCATTAAAGAAATATTGTATAGTTCGGAACTGGAGTTTGCTCATCACATTAGCTACACCTGAGGTGCCCTTGTTTCTCACTACCTTGATTTAGGATGGAACTCTTCAACATTGTGAATGCCATTCTTTCCTATAACTTGAAGGCAAATCCCCAAACTATGGTTTCCTACAAAGATACTGTGTCTCCAGAACTGAGCAGATGTCAGTAGACAAACACACTAATTCTCATACATATGTCCACTCAGTGAGCTACTATGTGTATTAAGTCCTTAACATAAACTACTCTTCTTTTGAATTGTGCTAATGTTTTATTAAAATAAAATTTTCTCTATACCACGGCTATGCCTAATTTAGTAATTTCTATAAGTAATGTACATATCATTTCTATTTAACTACACTGAGTCATTGAGAGGAGATGGTTGTAATCTCAGAAATATTTGATATAAAATCAGACATTGCCATTTCTGTTACATAAATTTAAAAGAAACGTTTATGAGATAGTAGGATGCTATATAACTTTTCATACATAATTCTTTTGGTGTAACCTTACAACTTAAAATAAATGCAGTAACAGGGATAGTAGAATAAATATGGCTATGCTAGAGTGTAACAAGAGTGATAATATTGTTCACTGTTGTGTTTAACTATGTTCCTATGTTTTTCAAGAACACAAAGCGAACAACTCTGTGTATTCCCATAGAAAGCATAAAATTGCCTTGGGGAAAGTCAGCAAGTTTCCGTTGGGAATTTATTGTACAGTGATGATCATTATCAATTTGTATGATTACAACCGTGTTTTTCACTGCACATAACAGAGATTACTGTGATTGCTATAAAGATCTGTACCTCCTTACCAAAAAATTCAGACTCCTCAATCCGCACATGCTATATTTTTGCAAAGATGCCCTTGTTTTTCCAGTGTTCTCTTCTAAAGCATACATCTTTTAGCTAGTTTGATTTTCAGGAACAGTATTATCATTAATGAGTCAAATGATGGTATGAAAAATAGGTTTAGTCTTCTTTAAATGATTGACATCGTTATTTTGTCTTAAGGATAGTCTTTGCATAGCTCAGAATACATTTTTCACCAATTGTTTTTATAGCTTACAATAAAATGAATTTCAAATTAATTTTCCAATGCCATTCACCTCAAAACAGCTGTCTTTAGATGTTGATTACACAAATGGAAATCTAAGTACTCCCAAGTCACATACACTTTATAGGAAGATATGTGAGGTATTTCTAGTTATCTGCTGGAGTTTTCACATTCCTTTACAAAATAGTTATAGGCATTGATACATTTAGTCTGTAACATAATTAAGAGTGTGCTAGAAGAAAAATCAGCCACAAATTCCTTCTTCCAATTATAACCAGGCTAAGCAATGGAATCATAGGATTAAATAGTGTTTATTCCCAGGGGTTTTTCTTTCATTGTTGGAGTCACATAGTCTCTCCAGAGAGACAGACAGACAGACGGACAGAATATATGTAACTATGGCCCAGGTAAAATTACAACAGTTCTAGCTAGTTGACCTCAATGCATATGCCAGAGATATATTTTGAAAAAACACAACTTCTCTAGCAAAATTTATTAGGAAACTTGAATTTACCCAAAGAAAAATGAAATACATCCTTATTTCTCACTCTGACAAAACTCAACTGCAAGTAGATAGAGAACCTCAACAGAAGACCTGATACCCTGAAACCAATAAAAGAAAAATGTAAAAAATGCGCATAAATTTATAGTCCCAGGAAATAAGACCTACAACTGACTAATGAGACTAAACATGAGACTAAACAGCTTTTATACAGCAAAGTAAGTAGTCAATTGAGTGTTTAGAATACATTTGATTTGTATGTATCATTTATAGATGACACATGATCTCTCAAATATTTTTGAAAAAGGAAGGAAGCCCAACCCTACGCAGTAAGCAGCTTCTCTAACTTCTTGTACAATAAAAGTTCAGAGCCCTCAGATGCTGTTTTAAGTCAGTCTGTGTTCCCAGTCCCAGCGACAGCAAGGATCTAGAAGGGGCAGTGTGAAAGGCAGCCTGCATGTCCTGAGATCTAATGTGTGACAACTTGCAAAGTTTTGACACTTACTGCAGAGCACTGAGAGAACAGGAAGGAGTCATTTATCTTTGTTAGACAGAATCTCACTATGTAGCTTTACCTTGACTGCAACTTGCTATGTAGCTCAGGTTTGCTTCAGACTCGGGGAAATCCATCTCATTCTGGCTCTAGCATACAGGGACGATAGGCATCTTCCATAATGCCAGAGTAGTATACTTCAATTGATTTATAGGAAAAAGGCGCTTAATATTTTCAGGTCTCAAGATAGTAAGAATAGGTGACTATACTTCCATTGAAGATGAAAATTTGGTCTTAAATTCAAGGAAATATAAAATATGGCAAGTGTGGAAATACAACTTGGAGGCATTTTGAAGCATGCTATTGCAATAGATAGTATTTAGCCACCTTGCCTGAAGTTTAGAATAAGCTACATGGTGCATAAGTAGGTAATTCTTGGAGGACATTTTCAGAGAGGTTTAGCTGGGAAAGAAAGACCTACCCTGATGTTGAGCAGCACCATTATGTGGGCCTGAGGGCAGGAATGTGTACCAAGGAGAAAGCAAGCTATGCGATCTTTACTTTATGAGTGAAGGTACAATGAGACCTACCTCATATCCTGCAACATTAGCTAGAGTAGCTCTCCTAGCATGATGTCATTGGTAGTATGGATAAGTAACCTTAAACTGAACAAAAGTCTGTTCTTCCTTCCACATTACTTTTGTCAGAAAAACTGTCCCAACAGCGGGAAAACTAATACAGAGACAGTAATTGTTGCAGGTCACAGTGATGTTTAATTTGTAGAAGACATGTAAGTGTTCTCTTTATAGTTTCTTATAAGAGGAGAATGCTGATTGATAATGGTCAGAATGTATGTTTAAAGTAGCATACAACATTAGGACATAGAATAGAATTTATGATACGGTTTTACAGCATGTACATATATTTAAATCAAAGCCAAATGTCTCCAAAGGATTCTGTAGTCATCTAAACTCACAAGATGTGATAGCATCTCTAGTTGTGATTCTTCCCACAATTCTTACGGTGTTCCTCTCTTTCATTCTTCTGATCCATCTCCTCCTCATTGTCTCCCTCTGTATTCATCTCTCTTCTTCCTCTTTCTGGTTCTCCTTTACTTGTGTCAATTGCTACACATTCTTTACAAAAGTCTCATGTGTCTTCTTATGACATAATTTGTAAGACCTTTCACAGTTAATCATCAGTAGTAGTGGTGGCAATGACATGAATTTTCTTTGATTTGTTAAATTCAATTATAAGTTATTCTGAGGGATAGATGAGGACCAGCTTTAATATAATTACTATTTTTCACTTTTTCTAGCAATATTGAAGTGTTTCTATTAACTCCACTGAGTTGAACTATAGAACTTTCATAAACATAATTTCAGATTAAATTACTGTATAAAGGTACACATTATTTGATTTTTAAGAACTGTATCGATTTTAGTGTAAGAATGTTCAGCAAATTGTGGGAAAAGAAAGAAACTTGATTATCTGAAATCAGTAAGACACAGCACGTCAATAGTTAATCAATCCATTGCTCCTTCCAGCCACTCTCAGTCTTTTGCTTTGAAATCTCATGTGCTGCCTCTTTGCTTGATTTCATGCCTCATATCTAAACTCAGGTACAGTTTGAATATAAAAAAGGTTCTACTATTCAATAATAGTAGATATTCTCCTAAGAATACAATCTGGCTAGTCATATGCTCAGGGCAATAATGGTGACATAGAGAGGCTGTCAATCAATTAAAATTTACTTAGTTACTTCCACAAAACTTGCAATATTATATCGCACAGTGGCTGTGTCTTGCCTAGCCGGTGGTTATTATGGCTCACATGGTTCACAGCTCGGTGAACACGATGATTAGTGTTTTCCTCTGGCCGTGGTCGTAGCACTTTCTAGCACAATGAAAGACAGCCAGTAAAGATGAAGCTTCCAGGTTGATATCAGCTTAATTTCCCCGTGATCTATGACTCAAGAATACAATGTCTTAAGCAATGGGGTAATATTGTCAAGTTTTGGAGGGTACCCAAGAACAATGGCAATTTATTTGTGATGTTTGGGGATCTAAGGAACATTCCTGAACTACAACTCCTATGAGCAGCCAAATATTATTGTCTTCTGCTTTCTTAAAAATTAAAGGTTTTGCAGAGATTGGAAGAGGAGAACTTCATATTGCAACTTTTTCAAAAGTAAGATTATTGCTCTTCCAATAGGTTCCGCATTGTGATTATGACAGTTCTCTGTGTCATTTGGGAAGGTTGTCTTGGTGTATTTGAAATCACTTACATAAAAAAATTGATGAATGTCCATAAACATGCATGTGGCTCCTGTGAAAATATTTATGAAATTCCATATATTTTGAAATTTTTATTTTACCTATTAAAATCATACAAGACAATTATATAAATAATTTGAACAGATTATCAATATTCTCATGGTCTTCTCAAATCTAAAAAGATTATCTGAAAAGTATAATATGCTTTTTCATATAAAAAACTAATATTTATAAGGAGAAAAATTCTTCAAAAAGAATTCTTTATCATTTAACAGAACAAGTTTACCTCTTAGTATCTGAACATAAACACAACACATTTTTCTTTTTCCTGTTTTTTTTTTTTTTTTTTTTTGAGACAGGGTTTCTCTGTAGCTTTGGAGCCTGTTCTGGAACTAGCTTTTGTAGACAAGGCTGGTCTCAAATTCACAGAAATCCGTGTGCCTCTGCCTACAGGGTGCTGGGATTAAAGGCATGTGCCACCGCTGCGCAGCCACACAACACATTTTTATGGTGTCCATGCTTACGAAAAATTGAATATGTTATATTTGTATCTTTTCTACTTTATCTATGTCCCAAGGTTTCTAATCCAGTAGTTGCAGAGTTGAGCATAAACTACACATTTCCCTTTTTCTTTCTTTGAATAGAGCCTAGAATATAAATAGGGCATTCATAGAGTACATGAACAGAGGAAAGTACCTCCAAGTTGTTTTCAGTATTCTAGAGACTTTTATAAAGCAACTGAATGATCAAAAATAACTTATAGTTTAAAGGAAAATATATTTTATTCTGTTATGTACCTTTTAACTTATAAGTAGTAGCCCCCTAGTGTTCTTAAAATATATGCTAAAATCTCTATGTAATTTCTATTTAAGTTGTTTCAGATTTTCTTCTTTTGGGTGTAGTATTATTCTATTTTAATAGAGGTGATGTTGACTGTTAATGTTTTATTGTGAATTAAGCATGTGTGTGTGTGTGTGTATGTGTGTGTGTGTATAGGTGTGTGCATACTTCATAAATACAAATTTGAATTAGCATTGAGATTTTTCATAGAATCTAAATGGCTTATCACTTTTTTGAGTAATGTTTCTTATGATATGATACTTACTGACAGTCATGCAATACCTGGTACCAGTGTAAATATTTTTATGATAAAGAATCCACATTAATAACATAAATTGACTTGCTCATTGCCCAGATTAATAGGATTTAATACACAAACTAACATAAATAAACACCATTTATGAATTTTGAGATATTTTGTATGAATATACTTTTTTGAGAAAGAAGAATGTGAAATATTTTATTTAAATATTCATTCACTTCAAAAGCATTTATAAGTCTTTGTACAATATGGTGGAAAAGGTATTAAAGGTTTTTGATGTTCATGGAGCTTGTTCTCTGGTAATAGACTACTATTGTATACCTTTAAAATTAAGACAACACAAAAACAAAAAGAATTACAGGACAAAATAACCAGAAATGAGTGGCTTTTTACATGTAAATGATAAAATGGGTTAAAGATATAAGAAAGGGTGCCATTATTTATAATAAAACACTAGAAGAAGATCACCACAAGAGTATACACTACAACCTTGTATAAGAAGTACTTGAGGAAATAATTTAAATACTCTTGAGGGGAATCGAAGACAAGTTGAACAAAGATATTAATTAACTTTTACATTGATTTAAGGAATTGGTGTAATTTCTTTTTTCACACATACCAAAAATTTTATTTGGCTTTGATGCAATTTTAGATATAAACAACCTAATACATGCTCTATAAGTTCCTATAACATAGAGATATAAATACCTCTGAGTAAACTTTAGGAAATATGACTGAAACAGGGATAAATAAGCCAGTGGAAAGACAGGGTGAGGTTTCAGTGGGGAAAAGGTGAAGAGGTCTGCCAGGACACTCGGTAGCCATGTAGAGGGTATGAGTCCTGTTTCCCACAGAATACCAGTATATATTCAAAATGCACCCTGAAACTGTTGAAAAGTATTTCTAATCACATTATAGAATAGATTGGTGAATTCAAATGTATTTTTTATTTTAAAACATTTTCTCATTTTACAGACCAATCCCAGTTCCCACTCCTTCCCGACCTCACCCCCATCCACTCCTCAGAGAGGGTAAAGCTTCCCATGGAAAGGAAGTCAACAATGTCGAACACATTATTTTGAGGCAGGACCAAGGCCCTTCCCCCTATATCTAGTTTGTGAATTTTACCAATTCTAATGCTCAGAGCTAGCAGAATATTTTACAGTTTACTGTGTGCATTCGTGGACTATTTCAACTTTCATCAATAAAGATACATTTTAAATAAATATTCCATTGGAAAATTTGCTCATTAAAATATAAAATTCAAATTTTACCAGCCACAGAATTGTGTCCCAATAGAACAATGGATGATGCTATCAGAGATATAATTGTATTATAACATATAGGGTGTTGAAAAAAGGTCACTGTTTTCCAAAGTCTACATATTTTAAACTCATTCACTTAATATTATTATTTAAATTTTTCTATTTGAAAATGAAAGCATCATTGTTTTCAAGATATGAATTAGTAATATTCTAGTGCTCAGTGACTCACACATTATAGAGAAGTAAAAACAAACAAATGCACACCACATGTGATTACCATTTCTGATACTGAGTTAAGACCATTTTTAGCATATTTTCACTTGGCCTGTGAGAGAAAATGAGTTGTATAATCTTGGCTACCTGCATGACCACACATTCGTGGCATGCTTGGACTGTTTCACTTCCCCCATGGAGAGGATCACTTTTGCATCTTAGTTCAGGGCTATTAGAGCTAGTGGGAAGATAGAGACTTGCTCCTGACATTCTGCAGTTTTGCTTGTCCCTAGGGTATTTACTCTAAATAAATCATTCCTCTTGGAGAGAAAAGTCTGCCTCATAAGCATCATCATTATATACTGGAAATTGTCTACAAGAAACTCTAAGTTCTTTATAGTGAATATATACCAACAAGAGCTAAAAATTGTCTAAAATCAATCAGACAAATTTTACATAAAATATTTTAATTATTTTAAGTGCTAATGTAATTAATAATTTCATTCCTCCAATTCCTCCATGCTACCCAGGTTGCTTTATAAAATTCATGGCCTCTTTTTATATAATTGTTTAGAAAATGAAAAGTCACTAAAAATAAAACAAAACAAAAATGGACTAGGAAATCTAACAAAACTTATAAACCTGTTGGTGGTTGGCAACTCCCACGAGTTCTGAACCACCACTGTCCCAGGACATCTTGCAAGCAGGACAAACTATAGGTCAAAAGTTTTGTAGCTGGATTGGTGGCCAAGTCCCATGACTTGGAAGCCTTGCCTGGTTACAGAAGATGGCAAATTCAGACTCCATGTTCTCCATTAGGAGGAATCCTCCTTAGAGTCACCCTCATATATTCCAAGGAGTTTCCACTACACCAGGCTTGCAATTGTTCTCCAAATTGATCACAATTCCAATCATCAGTCCTGATACTGTCTCTTTGTATCATCCCTCCCATCTGATCCCTACTGTTCCTATCCCCTCTCATCTCCAGGCCCCTTAAAAATTTGTTCTATTTCCCCTTCCCAGGCTGACCCATGCATTCCTCCCTTGAGTCCTTCTTGTTGCTTAGCTTCTCTGGGCCTGTGGATTGTAGTATGGTTATCCTTTACCAATCAGCTAATATCCACTTATAAGTGAGTACATACCATGTTTGTCTTTCTGTGTCTGGGTTATCTCACTCAGGATGATTTTTCTAGTTCTATCCATTTGCCGAAAAATTCCATGAAATTGTTTTTCAATACCTGAGTAATAATCAGTTATGCAAACATGCCACATTTTCTTTAACCATTGTTCATAATAGCCAGAAACTGGAAACAACATAGATGTTCCTCCTTCAAAGAATGGTGATGAAAGATTTTGAGAGTAGATCCTGGTTTGAAGAAGTAAGCCACTGAGGCAGCCTTTGAATATTCATTATTTAATTCCTCTTTGAGCTCACTGTCTCCTGTTGGAGATGTAGTCATTCATCTTCTGCCTCTGTCTTGTGTCTGCCTCTTGCAGAGATGCTTCTTGATGTGATGGAATCTTACCCCTCAGGAACTGTAAGCTAAAATAAACTCTTTCTTCCCTAAGTTATTTTGGTCAGGGTAATCTATCACAGCAACAGAAATGCTAGCAATAAAAGCATCACTCCTGTACACAAAGACATGTCAGAGGCAATTTAACTTCTATGCTTAGTTTTGAAAGTATTTTCTGACAAATTTTGGCTTTTAAATATTTCACAGCTTTGCAGAAAAATTATTCATAATTTTTAGGTGGACTATAATTAATACATTTATTCTAGCTAAGCCATGGTAACTGGATACATATGAATCTAAGGTGATGTCAATGATGACATTCTTCCATCTTAAAATATATCCCATGGCATTTTAAATAATCCAGAAAAGTTGTAAAAAATAACACACCCATATGCTGAAGGCGACTACTGTGTTTTGAATAACTAAAACTACCTTTGATGTAGTTATAAGCTAAAGGGCAAATGGAAAAATATGTTGTAGCATACCTATATTAATTCTAGGCAGGGAGATTCTTGTGATACATTATTTATGGAAATTAAAGATGATACTGCAGGGCTTTCCCTGCCTATTAAAGACAGATTGTTTTTAAACACAGTTACATTTCAACATATTATTTATTCTCACTTCTTAGACTTATTTCACCAAGAGCACATCAATGGAATAAAGGTTAAATCTGTTTTTATGATATTTTAAAACAAGCTGTATTTCCTATTTAATTTTCATAGCTCAAGAATAGTGAAGTATTAAATTTTAATTTTCTGAGGATAAAAAGTTATTAAACTGTTGATACAATTAATGACTTTTGATGGTCAATTTATTTCTAATACTTGCATGAAGAAATGTAATTAAAGGTTTCATAAGACATATTGTAAAAAGTCCTATGGGGTTATTTGTAGTGTCATGGGCAAAAAAAGAAGACTAACTTTCAGAGCTGCCTCTAAGTCAGACTGTAGCCTTTTCTTAGGAAATAAGCATGGATATCTACAGAGAATGTGACGGCAGTGGAACTGTCCCAGGGCTGTGTTAACAAGTTTCCAATCATCAGCTCTCAGAGGAAAAGAAAACATTTAAGGAATGATTTGAAGCTTTGGTTTGAAACTTGTGTTGCTTTCTGTAAATAAAATTTTACCAAGAACAACCTTAAGCCATCAAAATAGATGTTGATAGAGAAGAGGTTTAGCGCTAGACCCAATAAGCTATGGAAGGCTATGTGACAGTTTTTCTTTTTTCTTGCTGTGTATTTATTTTTGTTTTTATATCCCCAAAGCAGTTTCTCTTCCCTCCTCTCCTTCCAGTACCTCCTTCTCCAACCCTCCCCCTGTATCCACTCCTCATCTTTTCCTTTTCAGAAAAGGGCGTCCTCCCATGTATGTCAACCAGCCATGGCATATCAAGTTGAAGTGAAACTAGGCACCTTTTGTTCTATTAAGGCTAGACAAGGCAACCCAGTAAGATAGAAGGATTCTAAAAGCAGGCATAGAGACAGAGTCAGAAATAGACCCTTCTCCCACTATTAGGAGTTCCACAAGAAGACTAAGTTATGCAACTGTAACATACATGCAGAGTGCCTAGGTCATTCCCATGCAGGTTTCTTAGCTGTCCATTAAGTGTCTGTGAGGCCCTAAGAGCCCAAGTTAGTTGATTGTTTAGGTTTCCTTGTAGTGTCCTTGACTCCTCTTGCCTCTACAATCCTTCCTCCTTTTCTTCCTCAGGATTCCCTGAGCTCTGCCTATGTTTTTCCTGTGGTTCTCTAGATTTGTTTCTAAATGTTGTTTGGTGGAAGTCTCTGTGATACTACTGGGCTATGAATCAATGAGTGTAGGAGAATATCATTAGAAATCATTTCATGATTTTTTCTATAGCAGTGAAGCTGTAATGTATAAGTAATGTTGCTTTCAATCTGCATATTACTGGAAAAATAGGATCATATGTGGAAAGGGACAAAAGTTTCTACTCAAATAAGAAAACCTTTCCAAGGGGACAGTTGTTATTCACCAATAGGAACATACAGAGCAAACTTTTCCTCCTAAGCCCTCCTTTGGTCACAATTCTGAGGCATGTTTCCTTCATGGATTAGTAGAATTCTCCAGAAGAACTTACCTACAATTGTTCTGAATAGGTATTGCCCTCATAATAGCAGTCTAATCTTGCTTTTATTTCACAGGTAATCCTGGTTTTGCTTTCCTCAAAACCACTCTCCCTTTATGCTAGTTCTAGGATAACTAAAGAGAAAACTTAAAAAGTTAAAATTCTTTCTTAATTTTTTTACATATTAAATCACATTGACTGCCATCTTTCTCATCGGTTCTTTTTGGAGCAAAAGCATTCTATTAAGATTAAACATTTTAAGGTCAATCAGAATATGCTCAATGTTTTTAGAAAAGTTAGAGTCTCAAATATAATACATGTAGCTACCATAAATTAACTTCAAGTTTCACATCAAAAGGCGTTTTAAAAACTATTATGCATGGACTCACCAAACACTTCTTATTATCTCTTTGCACTTTATGTCAAAGTAACTTCAAAATTCAAAAATTATCCTTCCTCAGGGCACCTTCACACCGAGATTGCTTGACCTGTAGCTGCTTTTGGGAATTGCTGTGGTCTTGTATTGTTTTAATACAATGCTGATTGGCCAGTAGCCAGGAAGGAAGTATATGCAGGGTGACCAGGCAGGAAGCAGAGGTGGGGTGATGAGCACAGGAGAATTGTGGGAAGAGGAAAGACTGTCTGTAGTTGACATAGAGGAAGCCAGACACAAAAGAAAAGAAGATGAGAATGCCTTGCTGATAAAAGGTACCTAGCCATGTGGCTAACGCAGACAAGAATAATGGGCTAATTTAAGATGTATGAATTAATTAGTAAGAAGCTTGAGCTAATAGGCCAACCACTTTATAATTAAAGTAGACCTCTGTGTGTTTCTTTGGGACTGAATCACTGTGGGACCTGGCAAGACAGAAATCTCTGTAAACAGGATATTCCATATTTTAAGTAGTATTGCCTGTGTCTTTCTTTACCAGCTGAACAGAATTGCACTACCTTGAAGGTAGAGGTGTTTTTGTTGTTTGTTTGCTTGTTTGTTTTAATAGGCAAATGTTTGTCATATAGATTGGTCTTCTGACCATGCAACATTTTGGCTTCTAACTCAGTAAATAGCAGCAGACTCTTCATTCAAGCTATGGCAAACAAGCCTATCTTTATGAGAGTGCAAATTTGTGTTTCATTGAAAAATGTTCTTTGTACCATTAAGAATTATTAGAATTTTAAAAATTTAAGTTTCAAACTATTTCTAAGAGAATAAATATACTGGGCTCTAATCCAATTCTAATTTATTATTCTGTTCATTACAATTAATAGTTTTTATGCTTTTAATAATTAGTTTATTATGTGTTATTGCTTTCTTGCATTTTCACTAATTCTTAGGCAAAACTCAATTCCTTCTATATCACTATTAACATATTTTATTATTAATATTAAAATATTATAGTCATCAGAATTAAATTAATATATAATTTAAATAACATACAATAATAATCATAACTATTGCAAATAGAAACTATGTAGTAGAAAATCTTATATTTTTCAAAAACAATTTATGTATTTTATTTCCCATTTAGACAACATTTTCCTGATGGTGTATTATCTAATACAAATTCATTATATATTAGTACTTTAGTATACTTTGCTTTCTTTTGGTTTTAATGAACTCAGCGAAATAAATTTTAATATTTTAAATTATATAGTGAAAATAAAATTTAATTCAAAACATACAATATATTATATAGCAGACAAAAATTGAAATTATATTTTCAGTGCAGTGTTCATGAATGCATTTTGCAAATTTATAAAACCAAAAGTTAAATTATCCATAAGAATAATAATTTTTTCCAGCCTAGTGACTAATAGTTATTATAAACTTTCTCTCATTTTACACTTATGTGTGTGTTCACATTATTTTCTCAAACCCAGACATATTATTCATACTAACAGCAAATTAATAAAAATAATTCCCAAGTAACTGAAAAATATTTTTGTTAGAAAAACAGTGTTGCCACACTATCATGAATGCCTGAAACTGGAAAGAATATTATTGGAATTCACAACAGATTCTTAGAAATATGTATTTAATATAAAGGAGAGATGTCGTAATAGCTACATTAAATGAGTTTTTTTGTCATTAACTAATTCACCCATTCATAAGGTTCAAAAACATGAAATATCTGCTTTCTTTGTTGATAAGGTACCATTCAAGCAACTAATACTGGATGTATTAAGTTGACATTTCTTTCATCCATGACCTTGGTATATTTACGTTTTCATGTGGACTGGCAGAAAATAAGTAGAATCAGTTCAATAAATTCTTTGTTATGCTAGTTTTCACATAAAACACAAAGTTAAGACTTCTAGGACAGAATAGATTCCTCGTATAAATAGTGCATCCAAGATTTGCTCGGTGGTGATGATGCATGCTTTTAATCCCAGCACTTGGGAGTCAGAGACAGGCAGATCTCTGTGAGTTCAAGGCCAGCCTGGTCTACAAGAGCTAGGAGCTAGTTCCAGAGAAACCCTGTCTCGAAAAAAAAAGTTCATATACTGGGTAATTAAAATAAATCCTGGAAAAGTTCTAGAAAAAATGACTCTATGCTTAGATGAGAAAAGTGGTTTAGAATATTCTTGGGGATTATGCTGATCTGGTACACTGGTAGTAGTAGATCTCTTCTACGATTAATGACCTCACTTTCCTAGAAATTGACTGTATTTCTAGTACCAAGCATGGTTTCCCACCTGAAGAGTGGGTCTTAAGTTCAATTAAACAGCTGTTGTTTACCACCAACATGTTCATGGCAAATACTGCACCCTTACCATCCTGGTTATCATGGTTGATAGGCATCACAGATGGGCAGCACCATCAATTGCTTCCCTCCCTTTAGAGCTTGCATGGCATTCTATGGTACTATGGATGCTAGACCACAGGAATGAGGGCTTCAAGTTGGATTTAGCTAGAATAAACTGAAACTTGTTTCTTAAGTGTAAGGTATATTCAGAAACAGGAGTGTTTCTCCAGGCTCTGAGTCAAAATCAAGGACAGCAGATAGAGTCCCTATGGTTTGAAAATCAGTTGGATTAGTCCTACCAACCATTCTAAAGGCCTGGTATAAGGAGTTTTGTTAGTCTATCGTTCTGGTGGGGACCACTGGCAATCCTAGGAATATAACTTCCTTTGATATGTATGATATATAAATATTATATATAATTTATATATTGTATACAATTAAGATAGATACAAAACAACATTGTAGAGTACAAAATCACCTTTCTAAAATCAGTAGCCTCTCTATACATCAATAGCAAAGATACTGAGAAAGCCATCATCAGCACATTCCCATTTACAATAGCAACACATGTAGGAGGAGGCTGCTTGTGGGTTCCCGGCCACCCAGCTAGTTTAGACCCGAAATAATCACACAGAAACTGTATTAATTAGATCACTGCTTGGCCCATTAGTTCTAGCTTCTTATTGGTAACTCTAATATTAATTTAACTCATTTCTATTAATCTGTGTATCTTCACGAGGCTGTGGTTTACCATCAAAGTTTCAGCACGTCTTACTCTGGTAGAGTTCCATGGCTTCTCTCTGACTCCACACTTTTCTCTTCCAGCATACAGCCTGGTTCTGTTTTTCCCTGCCATAGGCTCAAAGCAGTTCTTTATTCATTAACCAGTAACAGCAACACATAGACAGAAGGACCTTTCATACCAAACAAAGACAAAATTATCTTGGAATAAACCTAACCAAAGGGATGAAAGGTCTCTACAGTGAAAACTTCAAATTTTGAAAAAAGAGCTTGAAACAAACACTGGAAAATGAGAAGATCCCCATGTCTATGTATTGGTAGTATTACTATTATGAGGATAACCATCCTACCAAAAGAACCTTACAGACTCAATGGTATCCCAATCAAAATACCCAAAACATTCTTCACAGAAATAGAAAAAAATGTTCAGACTCATGTGCAATTGCAAAAGATAGTCAAAGGAAAAACTGAAAAAGAAACTGATGAGTTTGTCATTCCAGACTGATTTATTATATAGCCATAGTAATAAAGGCAACATGAAACTTACTCAAAACAGACATGTAGAATGGCAGAAAAAATAGAGGACCAATCAAAACATGAGTTTCATAACTTGGAACTTAGAACCAGTTGATTTTGATAACGGTGCAAAAAACCTACATGAGAAAAGACAGAATCTTCAACAAATGTTGCTGGGAAAATTGCATATCCATATACAGAAAAATGTAGTTAGACCTAGATCGATAACCTTGCATAAAAATTAGATCCATCTGCATTAAAGATCTCATTTTTGAAACCTGGAACACTAAAAATGCAAGAGAAAAACAGTGGCAGTACCCTGCAAGTTATATGTGTAGGAAAGGAGTTTTTGAACAGGAACTCCATTTTCCAAGAGAATAAGGACAAAACCTGACAATTGGGTCATCATAAAACTGAAAAGCTTCTGTATAGCTACAAAAACAATCCATAAAGTGAGGAGGAAATCAACAGAGTGGGAGAGAATCTTTGCCATTTACTAATCTGACCAAGGATTAAATATTCAGAATTTTAAAAATAGGTTAGTGATCTAGAGAGTTCTAAAAAAAATGGCTAAGAATGCCTCGAAAAGTGTTCATTATCCTCAGCAATTACAGAAATACAAATCGGATTTCATTTCATTTTACCTCAGTCAGAAAGGCTAAGAGAAACAAACAACTGTCAGCTAATGCATGGTTTGGGGAAAGGTGAATGCTCAGTCACGGTTGATGTGATTGAAAACTGTTGCAGCTGCTCTGAAATTCTTAAAATCTGAAACAAAATCTACCATATGACCCAGCCATTCCTTTCCTTGACACATACCCCCAAAGAGTTCACCTCATATTCCATAAATACTGGCTCACCAATGTTTATTATCACCCTAATGATAAGACTCAAAAAAAATGAAAAAATAAAACCTAATGAATAACAAAAATGGAATCCATAAACACAAAGGCATATTATTCTACTGTAAAGAAAATTGAAGCCAGGAAATTTGCATGTAAACGTATGGACCTAGAAAAGAGCATATTGAGTGAAGTAACACAGACCTAGAAAGACAAATGTCACATGTTCTCTTTCATCTGTGCGTCCTAGCTCCAAGTCTCCAGATGCATATAAACAGCATGAAGTAACCACAGAAGGCAGGAACAAATAAAGGGACCACAGTTGTGCATGGTTTTGTGTGTGTGTGCGTGTGTGTGTGTGTGTGTGTGTGTGTGTTATGCAGAAGAGAGGAGAGAAATTATTTCACTGAGATAGCTTTGGATACCTTTATGATACGGGGCTTGAATTCACTGAATGTAACCGGAATGGCTGTGGAAGGTTTTGCCAAAGGGATACAATATCTTTGACTTCTTTTTCAAGTAATCATTGACCCAGTTTTTAAAAAACAAAGCAGTATCGACTTTTTATATAAAACAACACTGACAATGGGTTTAGAAGTTGACTGTGGTCTGTAGTATTCAGCAGTAACTGAGGAAGTTGAAGGAAAGTATCTTGAGGGTGAAGAGGTGTGGCATAAAATCAGGTGAAGGTAAGTTACATGGGTGAACATGGAGGATAAAATGTGTTTTCTATGATCTTAATGCAGAATGCTTATAGAGGGTAAAGAATAATTAGTGTGATGTCTTTTAATAGGGGAAGAAATTTCCCATGGTACCTTGGTGAGGTGAGATGATGGAGTTTTAAAGCAGACTGCAGGTTGTTTTTTTCACAGTGTCTGCATGCTTGTTCACTGAGCAATGACTATCTACAGGCTACGCTAGCTTCCCCCTTTATCTGGACGAACAGTATCATAACCTTCCTGGGCTTTGTACTACAAAGCAGTATAAATACGGGAGGCTCTCTTTAATTCTCACCTGGTCTTATTTTGGGATTTTTATAGAACATGTAAGTGTAGAAGACAGTTATGGATTCTAATTCATAACAATTATGCAATCATTGATGAGAACTGTGTGCCATGTCTTGAATTCAGGAGGCTTTTGAGACTACCTCAACCACAGGTATATGATGTAAAGGAAATCTGCTTCTTATCAGGAAACTGGCAATATCTGTTCTTTGTCACTGGCAATGTGCTTTCTAGAATTTCTGAAACATGCATAAGAAAAATGAGTGTGGCTTCTTCTGCATTCAAAAGCATTGGAAAGTAGGTCACACAGCTGGTGGCTTGAGAAGAATGCAGTCTTTTGTCATTTCTTTTAAAGTTACCTACATACAAATGTTGCTGTGTTTGCGTCTTCAGATTAGGTCAGGTGAATTTTAATTCTGCTAATATAATTTAATCAATGTCACAGGAATCCCATGAAGAGTTACATCTCTGACAATTGTGCTGCAAGAAGTCCCAACTCATGAACTGTTTCTATAACAAAATGTGTGTTCTAAGCTCAAAAAGCTAAAACAGTGTGTAGTGCAGGACAGTGGAGTTAGGACATAGTTTTGCTTTTATATTTCTTTGTGTTTCATAAGTATTGTTTGTGTTAATTCAGTTTTCAGTTCCTTTATATTCTTGGGAGGTTCCATACTTCTGCAATAATACACTATCTTCACCTCAAATCCTCTTGCTATGAAGACATGCACTGCGCTGTACCAGCATTTCTTAAGGAGACATCATTTTACTACACCTCTATGTAACACGCAGACTTCAGTTGCTGCCCCAAGATTGTAACAAAAGCTTTGAAATGCAGTGTACAATACAGTGTGGCTTTTATTGAGAGAAAACATATGAGTTGGGTAAATGAAAAGCTAAGAGAAGTATAGTTTCTCCTCTTCTTGTGGCTGGCAGTACTGTCCTTTAAAATATGAATAATTTTGTTTTACATGATTATGTCATTTTAATTCCAGTGAGCACAGTTTTTCTTTCTGGGATCACAATGATTCTTTAAATTCATATTTAATAGTCAACATGGTGTCATAATGATACAGTATCAGAATTAAATAGAGGTTGCTCTAAAGTATAGTATAGTATCACATGTTTGTCAAAGGAAGTATTCATTGTGTGCAAACCAGGGTATCCTATTAGAAGAATTTTAATATTGGCAGAAATACAGAAACCTGGAGTTAAAAGCCACTAAGATTCTGCTTCTTTGGAAATAGGGTTTGAATCACACCCTCATGTAAATAACTACAATTGGCTAATGTTATTTTCAAAGAAGTATATCATAATGGAAGAAAGCAAATTTAGAGTATCAGACATAGCCACTTATGTAGTGTTCATTTGCTCAAGAAAGTGCTAAGTAATGCCTGCTATTCTGGAGTATTTATTGACATATGCTTTCATTTTCAAAAATGCCCTAGATTAGAGGATAAATTACCTGACTACCTCATATATGCAAGCTATTCCTTTGGCCATTTCTAGTCTGTCATTTCCCTTAAGCTATAGAACAGCCAGTTTGGCTATTACTGCGCCATTTGAAGCTGTCTCCCAATCTTCTTCACTTTTCTTGCTTTACCAGACCCCGCATATTTTTTCGAAAGAGAATCCATCAGATTTTGGGTTGACAGGTACAAGTTGTAGAGTACATTTTGAGTAAAAAGGAAAAAAAGTCACACCTCTGATGACCAAGACCTGCACAGAATTGGAGTTTTCTATTTTCTGTCTCTACTTACTTTATTTGTTCTCCTATATAACACCCCCATCCCCAAAGGTCTCAAAATAGAGTTTTGAGAAGTCATCTCATGAGGCAGCTTTAAATATATCTGATTCTCTCCACCAGTTTTGGACTCAAGGCCTTTGTTGTATGTTAAATATAAAAAGTCTGAGATTCTTATAACAATGAGATTAAATAGGGAGAGAATTGATAAAATCAAGACCTAATATCCAATTGATTGAAGCATTGTATTTCAACATTGGAGGATAGCTGAATATTTTCTCCAGTTTTCAGGTGCAGTTATGTTTCCTCTTATATACAGGCTTGATTCTGTGGTTCATGTTGGAGTTATCGCTTATGGGTAGAGGATGTTTTCAACAATGCTAAACATCTAGAGCAATTATTTTAGAAAGAAATTTTCTTCTTCACTCATGTTTTTCCATGGTTCTCTGATGTTGGCATAGGGAGCCTAAAAGCACATTCTCAGTTTCTTACAGGTTGAGTCAATGCTTATACATGAGACAGGGGATGGGAAAATATGTATTTTCATCTTTATGATTTTTTCTGGATTTGGGTCAAAAAAAGAAAGGTAGGGTTTCTGAATTATTATAAAGGATTATTAATTTCATTCTAGCAGTTCATAGTGGCAAAGGTATAGATATATTAGTTGGTCATGTGCCTGATTACTAAGAAATGGTACACACTCTCCTGTCTTCAGGACAGATAGTGGTTATGCAGCTTAGAACAATTTAGCGTGCTGGTGATCCTGTGCTGATCCTAAGGTCAACCTAGGTATACTAAAAAGATGCTTTTTAGACTTCTGAAAAAGACAGTCTTCTATTGCAAAACTCCTATAAAGCTCTTTTTAATCTTAGCATTTTCAGAGTGACTTATATTGGCAAAGTTCTTGAAGTAAATAAGAGAAAGAAAAAGAGGGAAGTGAGCAACTTACGGTCTAGAAAAGCTGTCTGAAGATAAGACAGGCTGAGGGACATTGTCCCACCAGAAAGGTGGGAAAGTGATATATATCATTATACCCAAGAAAATCTGGGGGCTGAGTAAGTCAGAGATGAAGATCTTTAATGCTTTTCAAATGTATCCAGGAGCTTAGGCAAATTAAAGTTTATGTGAGAAATATAGTGATTGCCTTCCAAAAGAGTACATTGTTTGGTCCCATGCTAAACTCTTCAAACACAAACATGAAACATAGTTTTCAAAATTCAACTAAGGTTAACAAAGCACACATTGGTAAGATAGAACAAGAGAGTTTATACACGTTAAGGTTATGTTTTTAACCGTATAACTGATGTTGGACAAAGAAGAGCTGTGAAACTAAAATATATAAAATAAATTAGACGGAGTGAGATGGCTGTGAGTTCTGGTATAGTCAGATAAATATTAGATCACTGCTATTAGAAGAGTTCGTGTAAAAATTAAATTTCTCAAGGAAAAAGGAAGTGATAAAGATTATGACGAGGGAGCTTGCTCACTGTAGGAAAATCAGAAGTAGGAGGTAAACAGAATCTACCAATCTAGTGAGGTTTTCTTGTTTGTTATCAATAAATTACAATTCAAGGTGTGGTTGTATATTGAATATGTTATATGCTATATGTTTGTCAAATTTAATAATAAGAAGGAAACTTAACTTGTAAACATGTGCTGGCATTCAGATTAAAATTTCGAATGGTATATTTCCCATATAATATTGCAACATTTACACAATAGATTTGATTGCAATATTGTTTTCCCCTTCATATTGTGACATTTTCATTAAAGTTTACCCAATTGTTGAAGTGTTTACCCAATTGTTGAAATATTTACCCTATTGTTTTGGTAGATGCTATTCAGCTGAATAGGAATGCAAGCTCTTATTTCTACTCAACAAGAAGGTTATTTTCCAAGTAGTTAAGTGAGCATTGAAAGACATTGTGAGAAGAAACATAATTTAATTTTTTTATTTTCAATGTAATAAATAGCAATTAAAATCATATTTTGTTCTTCATGAATATGTATCTTCTTGATGACATTTAAATTTGTTAAATAAAGTAATTTTGTATATAAACTATGAACTATTTTAATTTAAAATTCACCAACTATAATTAACAATAAAAGTTGTTCATAAAATTTCCATCTAAACTACTACCAATGTGCACTGATAGTTAATGAAAACTATTGATAGGCTAGGCTAGTCTAAAGGAAGGAAACTTTTTAATGTTACTATTCATTATTCAATATTATTATTATTATTATTGACTTCTGTGTATATCTTAGAACTGTAGGATAATGAAACTATTATATCAGTTAGATACTTTGGTGTTGTTTTTGTAAGAGCTAATGTGAGATATCTTTCTTGATGTGAGATAATTTTGGTTACAAATATAGTTTGTGCTTTGTGATAATTTCTACTATTCAACCTTGTTCCTACACACCTTAAATGTTTGTGATGGCTAAACTTGGCTGTCCGTTTGGCACACCTAGGAAAAGGGAACATCAGATGAGTAATTGCCTCTGTGAAACTGGACCGTGGCCATATCTGTGGGTCATTTTCTTGATTGTTAGTTGCTGGGGGGGGGCAAGCCCACTGGCAGCATTCCATATGCCTGAGAAAATGGGACTGGGTTCTATAAGAACTTTTATCTTTTACCACAATTATTTTGTTTTTTGTCACAATTATTATAGAAGTAATGAATGTAGTCACCAGTCCTTAAGTCCTTATTCTACCACCCTTTTTGCCCTCAGACTCTTTTCCTCCTGCTCCTCTGGTCCTTCAGCTCTCTCTCTCTCTCTCTCTCTCTCTCTCTCTCTCTCTCTCTCTCTCTCTCTCAGGTGTGATAAGTTTTCTGATTTAACTGACAGCTATTTAGAGCAGGTGTATACATTTCATTCCCCCAGTGAAGGCTCTGGAGGCCCACCAGAATCATGGGAAATTAGGAACAGGCACTTTGTAAGACATCAGACATGGGGTCTAGAAACCAAATGCCTATCTTCTCCCAGGGCAACAAGCACTCTTCAGTACTGAGCCATTTCTCCAACCACAAGGTAATTCTTGTTTGAACCCATGAAACTCAGAGAGGCTGCCCTTTTGTAGTCAGAGAGTGACATCCAGAAGTAAACAATACCAGCTTTTAGATATACTCTGTATTTTAAAGTTTAGTTTCCCAAGAGTGGAATTTTCAACTGTTGATCTTTTTAACACTCTTAACTTATTGTTATGCTTATCTTTTAGTATGTGTACCTTGAACTTAGGGATAGTCATAAAAATTATAGAGAGTCTCAAAGGATTTGTGTTTATTTGGGCTATATCTAAAATAGTTCTTAAAAATACAACTAAGATATTTAAATATATATTTATTTATTTATTTCCAAGTTGCAATAAACCCTTTTATACATTAAAAATAACTTAGATTTTAAAAATAATGTATTCCAAACAGATAACTCACAGTGAGAGAAGCCCTGCTACTGATGTCAGACTTGTTAGGACCAGTCTGTCACCATGGTGTGCTTCTGTATGAAGTCTCTCACTGCGCTTTGCCTTAGTTAATGCATTTGGGAAGACATCTGATTTTGATTTTACAGATACAGATGTAAAGTGGATTTTATCTGATCTCACAGATACAGATGTAAAGTGGATCTTAGCAGGTTCCTTTTTGTTTTTTCCAGAAAATTGTAAACAACCTTCTCTGACATTTCACTAAAATGCAGCCAGTAGTTGGCCCTTCAGTACCCACTTTATTGGCGTCTTAGACACTGTTGA
>PVIU01018771.1:0-38167 GCA_004026605.1 Ondatra zibethicus
TCCGTGGGACAAAGGAGGCCCCCTAGCAGGGGACTCGCCCTTCCCCCAAGGCCTCAGCCCGGGTGGGCCGAGCTCAGGTGCAGCCGGGACAGGGTCCAGATGAATCCGCGGAAGCTGGTTGGGCGAGGATCCCGGTCCCAAAAGCAGGCCTACTGAGGGTTGCCAGCTCCTCTCTGCTCGGCTCCGTGGGACAAAAGCCTGGTGACATTCTTTTAAAAAACTATTTAAAATAATATATTTTTAATAACTCAAATTTCAAATTATTTAAAAATATTTTGTTTAAATTTATTTTAACTAATAATGTAAAGAAAATATTGAAATTTATAGGGTTTCATGTGATTTCAGTATATGTACACATTAATATAAAATCTAAATCATATTAACCATACATAGCTGCTCAAATATTTGTCTTTACTTTGTAGTAAAATAATTAAGATTCATTCTATTAGCTTTTAGAAATATTTAAAAAATTGTTGTTTGCATCAATTTCAATGCTGTACTGGCTAGATTTATATAAATTTTATATAAGCTAGAGTTATCTGAAGAAAGGGAATCTTGAGTGAAAAATTGACTTTATAATATCTGGGTGAAGGTAGCTAGGTCTGTAGGGCATTTTCTAAATTTGTGATTGATATGTAAGGGCTCAGGCCATCATTGGTGGAGCCACCCCAGCGCTGATGGTCGTAGGTGCTATAAGAAAGCAGGAAGGAACAAGCCATGAGGACCAAGCCAGGAAGCATCACTTCTCCATGACCTCTGCATCAACTCCTCCCTCCAGGTTTCCTCTTGGTTTGAGTTCCTAGCTTTGTTTCCCCTTGATTCTGTAGACACTATTGGGAAGTGGTACAAATATTAAGAAGCAGGGCCTATATGGAGTAGTGGATCCAATTAGAAGGTCATAGACAGCATGCCGTAGAAGGACATATTGACACCTGGTACCTTTTTTCTTAGTCAATAATCAGTTTGCTGTAGCTCTGTGGGTTTACTTTAGTGACTCCTATTGTGTTCTAATGGCCTATGTGTGTGAATTTGACTTCTTATTTTTAGGGTTGTTTTATGTCACTTTATGTTGTTCTGATGTGCTGTGTATTTTGAAGTCTGGCAGTGTTATTTTGAAGTCAGGCAATATAATTTATGTAATTGCTTAGGCTACCAAAAATTTTGCTATTTCATAAAAATTGAATATTTTTATAGTGTTATGAAAATGTTATTGGCATTTGGACAGTCTAAAAATATTAGTTCTTCCAGTCTGTGAATATGTAAAAGTTTTCTGTATGAGTGTGAGTTTGATGAGGCCCTTGAGATTCCCCCTATAGGAAACTATGTCATCACACTGACAATTTGATTTCCTCTTTTTCAGTTTGATATCTATCTATTCTTATTCTTGTCTGGTTGCTCTGGCTAAGATATCCAGTATGATGATCAATGTGTGTTGGAATTGGGATTTCTATGTCCTGTTCCAGATTTGAATGGAAGACTTCGTGCATTTCTTATATAGTAGGATGTTGGCTATTGAACTTTTATAGTTGGCATTCATTATGTTGATGCTGCTCACTTAATACTCAGTTTGTCTAAAAGCTTTTTCACAGACGGATGGAGAATTTTTGTGAAATGTCTTCTCAGGACACATGGAGACAATGCCATGGATTTTGTCCTTCTTTCTACTGGTTCTATTGATATGTTTGACATGTTAATCAGTTTGTATACATTGATTTCATTCATTCTCGGTAAAGTATAACTTTTCAGGAAATGTCCATCTCTACAAGATTATCAAGTTTATTGACACATAGTTATCAATAATAATATCTAGTGATCCATTAAATTTCTGTGGTGCCAATTGTAACGTCTAATTCTCATCTAAGGTTATATTTACTTCAGTCTTTTCTTTTTGCTTAATAGTCAATCAAATCTTTCTTCCAATATCTTTATCTTTACAAAGAAGCAACTCTTTATTGTATTGTTTTTCTATACTCTGTTTCATTCATTTCTACTCTTAGATTTATTATGTATTTCAATAAATTTGCAGTTTTGTGCTTGATTGATTTGTATTTTGTTAGTTCCTTGAGGCAGTATATATATATGTATACATCTTTTATCTTCAACTCAGGATATTATTGCTCTAAACTCGCCATTAGGATTGCTTTCCTATATTTAATAGATTTTGTTCACCTATGTTGCAACTCCATTTTTGTTTCAGGAACATTTTAAACTCAGTTCTTGATTACTTTTATGATATATTGGTTATTCATGTGTAAATTCTTTGATTTCTATAGACTCTAAAGTTTTATATTATTAATTTCTAGTTTTATTGCATTGTGGTCAGAAAATATATTTCATATTATTTTACTCTTAAACATTATGCTGACCTTATTTTGTGTATAGTCTATGATCAGTTGGCTTTCCCTAGAAGATACCCCATGTACCACTGATGAATATTTTGCACTTGTTAGATGGAATGGTCTACAGATGTCATTAGTCTAGTACTCAATTTAACCATATCCCTTCCTTGTGGATTAAACTGGGAAGCCAAATTCCCCTAAAACTACAGATCTAAACCCAGGACTCTCATCAAATTTATTTGTTTTTTATATTTAGACTTAATAATATTAGAGCTACTAGGTACATCTGCATATGTAATGTATAATTCTTACTGTATTTTCTACTTTATGATTATATAATAACCTATATATTGCTTTCTATTTTGTTTAATTTTAAGTATATGAGTGTTTTGTGTGCATGTTTGTCTGTGTGCTATGTGCACATAACGGTGCCCATGAAGGACAGAGGAGGGCATCAGTTCTCCTGGTACTGGAGTTACAGACAGTTATAAGCTGCAATGAGGGCACTGGGAATAAAACTTGGATCTTCTGGAAGAGCATCCGGTGCTCTTAACCACTGAACTATCTCTCCATCCCCCCTTGTATCCTTTTACTGGTCTTTATTTAAAATATATTTTGTCTATATATGTTTATTATTGTTTTCTTTTCATTCCATTTATATGAAATATATACTTACATCTCTTTCAGTTCATATCTATAGAGTAAATAAATTTCTTATAACCATCTAATGGTGTCTTTTTTCAATTATATTTATTAGTTTAATCCTTTAATTTGAGAATATAATTCATTCATAGTTAAATAATCACAAACAGGTGAGGTTTTCTATAGTCATTCATTTTTTTTTAATCTTTAGCTTTCTTTCTTTCTTTTCTTTTTTTCTACCTTTCTTCCATATTCCTTTGTGGTTCTGGATTATTCTATGGAATATATTCAATTTCTTATTATTTTTCACTTCTGTGTTATAGAGTTGATTTATTGCTACCATGAGGCTCACCAAAATATTTTCTATTGTAACAAACTATTTTGAAATGATTTTACTTAGTATAACCATAAAAAAAGAGACCATAAAAATGAGTTGTATTAATAAAATCCATTGCATTCCATATCAACATTTAGTTTTGGAGACTTACTTTTTAATATTTCTATATTTCTTAATTTTAACATATCAGTATTTTTTCTAATTATTTTTCTTTAAAATTTCAGCTAAAGATAAGAGTTTCTTATGCAGTATGTTTAAAATATTAGAACATTCTGATTTTGTATTTCTTTTAAGGGTGAGCTTTATAACTTGTGACGTTCTTTTATTTAACTTCCCCTTCTGTTGTAGAACTATGTTTAGAATTTACTAGAAAATAGTTCTGCAGGACAAGTATTTTCTTGGCTTCTGTCAATATTTATTTCTATTTCAGAAGTGCACCTTTTCTCTTCATAGTGTTCTGTCTTGGGATTTCTTTCTTCCCCTCTAACAATGCTAATAGTCCATGCTGTTGTCTTACAGGGTTTGTTGACCTACAGGGTTTCGTCTGTGAAACATACTGTCAGGCAATTGGAATACACCTAGGCATCTTTTTTCTCTGTGTCTCCTGATGACTTCAGACTGTTCTCTTTTTCTTTGACTTTTGAGAACATAGTGATAATATATTTCAGAGCAGACTTGGTTGCATTGAGTCTGGGTACTGTTTGTTGACCTTTTCGTACCCACGTATTTGCATATTTCCCAAGGTTTGGGAGAAAAATTATTATTTCCATAGTTTCCTAGCTTTCTTTCAGTGCAAGGCATAGGCTCCAGTTTGGATTCCTGCCTTTAGCCATTTAAAAATATGTTACATTATGGTAGAATCTTCCCTTGGCTCTTCCTGGCAGTGATAGAAAGTTCAACTAGCCAGTAAAGTTTTAAAAAAGAAAGAGAGAAAGAAAGAGTTCTTAATCTCCAGTCTTCTCCCTTCTATCCAATTCTATTCATTCACCAAGGTCATCTTCATCCTCTGTTTTTTACATCATACTTTCTTTGTCTTTGCCTTCTATCATTTTCTCCTAACTCATATCATTCACAATATTTTATACTGTAACTGTTGGTCACTTCTATTTTAAGACATTATTATTTTCCATATTTGTGTAAATATGTAACATATTGATGCCTGAAAAAATGATCTGAAAAAGTTTAAGATGTTGAAAATCTTTATATCACAGCCATTTTATGATAATTTTGTGACTATTTTTAACTTCAGCATTAGCGTTTGTAAATTTCAGTGAAGGCAGTTAGTGACAATCATTTCCTTCTATATTCATATGAAAGTTAAATAAAGGAAGAAAGAAATGGAAAGGAGGCAATAGAATATTATGAACCATTATTTGTAAAATCCAATGTATAACAAGAAAATTTCCCCCATTTAGTTGAAGAAATAGGAGGTTTATAGGTACCATCATCTCAATCACTGTGTTCACATTTTAAATAGATGTTGGATCAACAACATGACCTTTAAGAACAGGTTTGATAACTATCAATGTGGTAAAAAGAACATGCTCCTGAAGTCCTTCCAAATCACCAGCTGTTTAAGAAAAATAATTACATCCTCAACAGCCACAAAGGCTAAAGGAAAGTAGCAAAGATTAAGTAGGTAATTCCATGGAGGCCTATTCAGAGCACCGTCTGCATTTACAGCCAATTTCCTTCCACATGATGTTTATTTCTTTGTCAGATATTTATAGTCCAAATACCAGAAGTCCATTGAACATCAGCCATTGATACAGTAATATAAAGCAGATTTATACATTCTGCTTGTCTGATACTCAATTGGGAAGAGGAGGCATTGCTCAACCTAACAGCCTCCTTTCTTAAGAGGTTTTTCTTTTAAAACGTGTCTTATAAATAGACGATGGGTTAAGATGCTGTGCTCTAAATATTTTTAAGGGATTTATGTTTGCATTCACTGTCCTTTTAATCAAACTTCAATGCATTTCTAATACTGCAGAAGTTTTAGAGAGAAAATACTACTTGCTACTTCTAAAGCTAGAAGTTTGTTTTCGAAAAAAAAAGTCTTGAGAGTTACTAAAAGAGGTTATTATAGACACACTGTCAGAAATTTTATCATTTATAGAAAGTATTTCTGCATTGAATGATTGTATGAAGTTTAAGGACCTTTAAATTTTTTCTCTCTTGATTAAGTCATGAAAATGCTCCAATATATATGCATATATGCATTTCAAGACTGATAAAAATATGTAACATCTTACCTACTCTTCTTTGTTGTTGTTGTTTGATGTTTTTGTTTCTAAAATATTGGTACTATCGTCACAGACTAGGACATTGGAAGACAGTATAACCATATCTCATTCTGTTGATCCTTTCTTACATTGTGCTTCCTTCCCATTCATTGTAGTTTTCCCCAAGACAAGAACTATTTTCTGTCCTCCAAATCTAACCCTGTACCATGTCTCCTTCCTCTTCACTTCTATGCTTTTTGGAGTAATTACTTGGAAAACACTTCTCTGTTTTCTCAGCATCCATTGTTTATGAACACCTCGGAATCACACCAGTGCAAAGCATATAAAGTTGTTCTTTTCCTGTCTTTAATAGGAAGATACACTGGCAACTTCCACTGATTCATTTAGCTGACTTTGTCGAAACATGTTGTCACTCACCAACAAAACTGAAACAAATTTGCCCTTGCCTTTTACATGGTGAAACTTTCTTCAATGTTATTTTAAAGAGCCAGCCATGATGGATGAGTTATTTTGCTGAGAGGGAAGCTAAATTATAATATTATAAATATATTTTGATGACAACTAAAAAAAAATCCTGATTTACAAACTTTTCAGAGTTGGAAAGCTGTTTTGTAATTACCTAACAAAGGACTGGAATGAGGGTCGCCACTATGCTTTGCTGCTCTTGGTCTGGGGATGTGCATTGATGCAGCTCTGAGGACAGGGCTCATGCAGAAATAAAAACGAGATGAGAAGGGAATGGACAGTCACCCTCCCTGAGCTTAATAGTATTCAGGAAAGCAAAAGTTCTTTTCAAGTTCCTCTGAAATCCAGAACTCATAGATTCTACCCTCAAAATCCCGAGAGAGAACAAATGTATGAGAATTGACTTAGGACTGACACAGGTTTTTACCATTACCATGATGGAAAAATCAAAATATTAGTGGCAAGAAATATAGGGAAGAGGCTAATGTAGTAAGGGTATAATTAATAGTTTTTATATCATCTGCTCTATCCCATCCTCTTATTCCTTGTCCTACTTTATGTCGCTATAGATACTTAATGGAAAAACATTTGATGAAGCCAAGAATATTTTTTAATTAATGTAAATTTCTTTTTGGATACTGGAAGATACTGAACCCATTCCTAGGAGTTCATCAAGATAAAGTAATTAAGATGATTCACCTTCAAACACTTATTCAGATTCTGGTCCAACTGGGATTGATGCAAAACAGCAGAACTCATTCAAAGAATCAATAATCTTCTTACTGATCAACCTCGATGATCTCAATATTTTAGGAACATTTAAAATATTCAAATGCTTTCTTCAGTAACTCATGACCCCTTTACCATTAAATTCCTGACTGTTATCATATGTGGTTTAGAAGAAAAGACTAAGGGCACAAAATATTTGCTCTGAAAATACTAAGATTCAAATTAAATGGGAAAAGTATGTAATAAAATCTAAATTTTCAAAATAAATAACTTTCTATTATGCCTGTTTGTAATATCGTACATTTCTAACTTTGTTATTGAGAAGCCAGGTAAAGGATGACAAACACAGTCCCTTCCTATTATCCAGTAGTCACCAGAATGTCTTTCTGTTTACCTCAAGACAAATTTCTGGCTTGGTTTTATGCAAGATATTTAACAACTTTTATGAAGAGACCAGGAGATGGGCCAAGGCCCAGAAGAAGACTAGCAGTAGGTAAATGGTGTCATTGATCACATTCCTTATTTAACATAAAACTTCAGTTTCTCATTTGTAAATGAAAATGGGAGTTAAAACATTTACTTCACTGAGTGGTTTTAATCAATTAATTGAAAGCACAATATAAAACGTTTTTCACAAGAAATATTAGCTGGAAAGGTTAAAAACAAGATATTACATCACTTTTGTACATTAGTTTAATGTGTACAAAATTATAATTAGTTTTAGTTTTCTCCAAGGAGTATGTTAAGACTACTGTGATGTTTTCAGTGTGGTACCGATTTAATCTGTGCTTTCTGAAATTTTTCCCTTCTATTTATGCATGGTAATATTCTGGCTTCTCAGTGAGAGCTCTGACACTAAAAACTACGAATACAGACCCTCAGCAGCGAAGGAAACATCTGCTCCTGCAGAAAACCTGGGCTTGGTTCCTAGCAGCTGTGTCAGGTGGCTAACAATTGCCTGCGACTCTAGCTCCAAGGAGTTCAACATCCTCTTCTCTCCTTGGGGGGGTCACCTCCCACCTCTCTCTGTGTTTGTGTGTGTGTGCATGTGTGCATGTGGTTTAGAAGAAAAAGACTAAGGGCACAAAATATTTGCCCCCAAAAGCATGGATACCGGATACAGTGGTGCTACAGGAATAACTGTCAGTACAAGCACGATCCTTGTGTCAATTGAGTGGCATCTGCATCCAAAACACCGGTGTTGTTATTGCTGATGCACTTAGAGCAAGATGGGATATTATAATTATTCTCTAAAGGATTTTGTTGACAGAATGACTAAGACAAGATCCTATATATTCCAGGGTGGCCTTATACTTACAAAGTAGCCCAAAACAAGTGCTACTTTTACATCATGATATGCAATCAATGCTGTTTGCTGCCTTTGAATAAACCCCAAGCTTTTCAAAAGTCAGAAGGATCAGCTGGGCAATGCATGCCTTTAATCTCAGTACTCAGGAGGCAGAAGCAGATGAATTTCTGTGAGTTCAAAGTCAGCCTGGTCTACAAAAGTTAGTTCCAGGACAGCTAAGACTGTTACACAGAGAAACCCTGTCTATAAATAAATAAATAAGTAAATAAATAAATGTCAGATGGTTCTTTCATTCTCTTATAAAGGGATTTCTGGGGGTTCATTCCCTTAGTAATCTGAGCTTATTAAAAAACTTCAAGTTCTAGCTATGTACAGCTAAGACTCTTATTTGTTCAAACAAACACATACACATTAGTTTATCTGCTTTCTGGTAACCATCTATGCGTCTCTATTCAATTCACCTTAGGTGGGCGGAGTAGACAAAACAGAATTCTGAAAAGAAGGACAGACAGACACAATAAATCTCCGGCCTGAGATGGACGTAGGTTAAAATCTTCCAGGTAAGCCACGACCCCGTGGTAATACACAGATTACTAGATATGGGTTAAAGCAAGATGTGAGAATTAGCCAAGAAGAGACTAGATATAATGGGCCAGGCAGTGTTTTAAATAAATAGAGGTTCTGTATAATTATTTCGGGTATAGCCATGCCACAGGGAGCCAGGCGGAACAAAACAAAGGGCCCACTCCTCCCTACTACAGGGCGGGGACAAACAAGGGGTAGCCTGCCACTCCCTCCTTATTACAGTAGAGAGATGCAAGAACCTGCCCTCTTGACTCAGATTTTTCCCTGTAACATTGAAGTTGAAGAAGGAAACAGGCAAGAACTAAACAGTCAAGCCGGAGAAACCCACTTGGTAAAGAATCACAGGAGTCCCACTAAGCTGGGAAGAGCCTCTGATAAGAAACAGCAGCTTCAACAAGATGAAAAGTAGATCTTCCTACACACCTGAGCCTCTGAAAACACTGAAGCCCTGATCTGGGAACATGCCAGTGAGCTTCCTAGGCACAACCACTTCCAACAATTGACCTGTAGAGACTGTGGGATAAGTGTGCTTGTTGTTTTAAGCTGTTTTTAGTTCGTGGCAATCTTTTGCATTTTGATAGGATCCTAATAGCCCAGGCTAAAGGAATAAGACATGATGGGAGTCACTTTAATTATGAGTCTTTATAACAGTTCTAACTTAATTTTAAAAGGATAATTTGACCTAATTTTTATGTATATCAGTGATTATGGCTTATTATAGCTGTAGAGCCTGGTGGTTTGTTTTATTAAGCTTTCCATTATGGAAACAATTACCAGTTTGTGTAATGAAATTATGATGATTTCTTTCAAGGTGTATGACTTTCACAGTGAAGACTAGGAGATTTCAGTCAAATATTTTCAAAGACACACTTTTTGCTATTATATGAAAATTTCACCTCCATTTATACGTGGTAATGTAGGCTGAGCACACATCACTCTGTGTGCCTGGGAAGTCAGTGGACAAGTTGCAGGAGCAAGTTCTCTGCTTTTACCATGTGGATTCAAGGAACTGAACTCAGATAAAGTCTTTGAGACAAGAGACACTACCCATTGTAAGGCCTTACCAGTTCTTCTGGTTTTTTGTTTCTGTTTTATTTTGTTTTAATTAACACATAGTCGTTGTACATTTTACTAAGTTTCATGAGGACATTGTCATAGAAGTACATAATGTACTTTAAACAACACCTTATGCCATACTTTTATCCTCCTTTTCTCTTGATTCCTGGCTCTCATTGTTCCCATTAATTCCTCTAGACAGTGTTGGTCTTATGCTTAGGTAATGAATACATCCATGATTTAATGTAGCCATCTAGACATTAGATCTATAAATGAAATGAAGGAAAATGCACTTTTTCCTTCTGTTTGAGACTTAGTTCCCTTAGTTTGATAATGTCCAGTAGTATATATATTCCTGTAAGCCATATGACTTTATTATCTTTTATTATTGAATAAAATTCACATATACATCATATATTTTTGAATAATTCCTCTTTTTACAGAGGAATTATTTCCTCATCTTATTCTTTAATGTACCATTGTGAAAGATGGTACAATAAACATTAATCTGCAAGTATACTGAGTTAGGCTTAAAGCAAACACACTAGAGTGGTATAGCTATATCTATGGTGGATCTATTTTTAGCTTTTTGATAAGGCTCCATATTGGCTAGACTAGTTTGCATTCTCACCAACACTCCATACATGATCGCTTTCCTCTGCACACTCACCACTGTTTCTCATTTGTTTTTCTTTTAATCATTGTATATACTTACATGTATTTATTTTTTCACAGCATTAAGGCTGTGTTTTATTGTTTTTGAATTGTTTTGATACACTGTATTTTGGTTATAGTTTTCACTTCTTCCATCTCCTTCCTGATCCTCTTCACATTTCCATCCTCCAAACTCCACACATTCTTTCTTTCTTTTAAGAAAATATACAAAGAAGTTAACAAAAAAGTTAAACAAAAAAACAAAGAAGTCAAATAAAATATGCACAAAGTAATAAAATTAAGAAAAACAAAGAACATGAGAAACACACACAGACATACATATAAACATAAAGACAAACACATAAAAACACAAATCAGAAACCATAATATGCAAGCAAACATTAGCAAGGTAAAAGAAAAATGTACCATCAAAGCAACAAGAGACAAAAAGGATCTCCAGATTACCTTTGTATCTATTTTGTGTTTCACATGTACTTCTGGGTATGGGGCTGCTGTGGGAACTCCTTCAGCCAATAGCCTTAAGATACCAGCCCACTTGGGCATGGTCTCTTATACTAGAAATGAAGCTGTAAAGCTTGTGTACTCTTTCTTGGCTGCTGGATTTGGTTCCTGTTCCCTGTGCATGCACAGGACTGTGATCTGTGAGTCTACCCCTAAATAAAGAAGCCTTTATTATACTCAATTCTGAGCTAGTGTGAGACTACTTTATAGCATCTATCTTCATCTGGCACCTATGTGACCCAACTCCATACCTACTGGGACCAGTCCAAAAGGTCCAAAATGTCTGAGGCCCAGAAGGTCTTCCACCTCACCCACCTGGCTTTATTTCACCTACTAAGTGTTTTTCTGCCAAAACCCCACCACAGCAGAGCTACCACATGGGAAATTGGCAAATTCCAATCTCACATGCAGGCTTCCCCCACCACCACTTTCCCTGACACGCAGTGACTTGCACAACTTCCAGTTTGTGTTCCCCGCTCACGAGCTCTGTGTTCCTTGATATTCTGGCTGCCAAAAACTCTCTCCATGTATGGAATATATTTAGTTGCTCTTAATTTGTCAAGCAAAGCATATTTGTAAGTATTTAAACAGGCACCAATGTGGAACTGAGCGGGACCATTCACACCGCTACTGGTTGTGGCAGCCACATCTCTATGCCACAGAGCTGCAATTGTGACACCTGCTAACCAATAAAGATTGTTACACCTACAAAAATTTACTGAAATCTCATAACAGAGGTAACTTTATTTGATTAATAAATAAGTCAATAAATTTGAAAGTTATGTAATTGCAGACAATATTACCATCCAGGAATTTAATAACCTTTTTGCTTATACTATGGATGGTATTCTGCAATGCTATAGGGGTTTTCTGATACCTTCATTTATTGGAAATTGGAATTTAGCCTTGTTTTTCATATTATATCCTTAAGAAAATGGTTTTATTACAGAGGTACTTTTAGAAATGATATAGTCTTTACATACTAATAATGAACAGCTAGCTGACAGGACTAATACCATTGAAACTCAAAAATTAGCTGAAAAAATTATCCATTGAAAAGGATAACATTAACCTGACAGACAAAATTCAATCCATGTCAGAGGGTACTGAGAAATTATCTGAAAGAAATCATATTGTTGAATTTGACAATCAAAATCTGCTAAAATGTTATGCTAAGTTATCAGATGGAGTACCTCTCCAGGAAGGCAATTTGCATATCATCCAAATGATATCCAAGAATGAGAAATTATTCTTAATGGAAAAATTATATACCTTGGAATCATATGTGCAGAATGAGGACCACAGGCTAAGTGACTCAATGAAATCATTAGAAGTACTCTTAGGTCAAGTGGTTCAGGCTTTATAAAAGACAGTGGTAAAAAGATTTGAAATGATTGAGGAAATTATCAGAGCTAATTAGCAGGGAGAGAAGATACAAGGAAAGGATTTAACATCACCAGTACTTGTCAGAGTCAGAGATGACTTACCAAGGGGTTTTAGCTTCCTACCCTATAATCACCTCTGACAAACCATCAAGCTTGCCCAAAATGATCCAAAGCATGTAGATGGAAACCTATAGGTATGAATGATCTAAAAGATATTAAGCAAGCAGTAGCATCTTATTACTTGCATTCACCATTTGTTAGGGAGATGGTAAAGACATGAGCTTCCAGCAATAAGACTACCACACACAATTGGCTTCAATTAATTTCAGAGGCTGAGAAAGATGGGTGACAGCTACTGTGGAAATGCTATTTGTGAGAAAAGGCAAAAATTTTAGAACAACAGGGAAAATTTAAAGGATTTGTGGCTTCCCAAGATTAAATTATTTTTCCTTTTCTTCTTTTAGGCTTTTCAAGACAGGGTTTTCCTGTTTAACAGTCCTAGCTGTCCTGGACCTAGCTCTTGTAGACCAGGCTGGCCTCGAACTCACAGGGATTCAGCTGCCTCTGCCTCCTGAGTGCTGGAATTAAAAGTGTGCACCACCACGGCCTGGCCCCAAGATTAAATTCTTGATGAAGGCATTTATGCTGAGCCACAGGATTGAGGAAATGCCACTATGCCACAAAGCAGCCTTAAATGCTTGGCACAGTATTCAAGAATCAAGAAAAAGACTTGAATCATATATTAGGGTTAAACAGAGCCAAAGAGAATTCTTTAGTGACTATTTTACACAGATTAACTAAGGCTGTATAAATAGCAGTACATACCCAGAAGGTAGATGAGTACTTATTGAATCTCTGGCTTTTGAAAATGCCCACTTAGAATGTAAAAAGATAACTGGGACTTTAAAGATTAAATCAGCACCAATGGATGAAAGGATCCCGCATACAATGAACATTGAGATATTTGATTAAAGTACCGAGATTTGGTAGGGGAAGCAAGTTCTAAAGGTATGAGGGGATATCAAAATGTCAAATTTTTTAATTGGGTAGAGTAGGACAACTGAGAAGTGATTGTAGACAAAACATTCCTAGAAATAATGTCTCCTCTGGGAATGGCAGAAATAAAAGGTCTCAATCTTTTGGATTATGTAGAAGATGTGGCAAATGCCAACATCAGACCAATGAATATAGATCAACAAAAGACAGACAAGATAACCTGATTCCATCTGGAAACTCCTTGAGGAGCCTCTCACAGGCACCCAAGTCAAATGTGGTCCAGTCATTCCCAGTCACTGTTGAGGACATGTCTCACCAGGAAAATTTTAAAAATCCAGTGCCTGCTATAAAAAAAAAAACATACTGTTCTAGATGATGGAATAAACATGGAGGATGAATCAAAAATTCCAACAGGAAATAGGAACATATACTTTGGCAGATTTCTAGAAAAGATCAACGACCAAAGCTAAGAGTTCTTATATATAACACTGTAATTGAGGGATTACTGGGCACAGGTGCAGGTGTGACTATACTTCAGTATCTTGGCATCTGAATTGGCTTCTTCAAGAGACAGATGTTCAATTACCTGGAACTGTAACCCTATCTCAAGTGAAACAAAGTATGAGATGGTTTGAATGCATAGGGACAGAAGGAAAGAGAAGAAAGCTGAGGCCATATGTGACTAATATCACAGTGAATTTATGGGGTCATGACTGCTGCAGCAATGGAATACCCAGATTAATATTTATGCAGTCCCCAATACTCATGTTTCTGGGAAAGGTAGTATAAGATACTAGAACAAAAAGTCACCAGCTATTCAAACTTTACAAGAATGTAAAACAACTAACAATCCTTCAAAGATACCAATGGCCCTACCTTTAAAATTGTTAACTAAGGAATCAATATGGGTTAAATAATGGCCTTTGACAGAAGAGAAACTGTAGATTTTAGAATAGCTGGTACAGGTGCAAATATATGCTCACCATATTGAAAAATCAATCAGCCCTTGGAATTCTCCTGAATTTGTTGTTAAAAAGAAATCTGAAGGATGGACAATGATGACAGATCTAATAGCTGTCAACAAGGTGATTCAACCTATGGGCCATTTACAATCTGGAATTCCTTTGCCTTTCCTATTGCCTAAAAGATAACATCTTACAGTTATGGATTTAAAAGACTTTTTCTTCACTATACCCTTATAAGAGAAGGTCAGAGAAAAAATTGCCTTTACAGTGCCTACTTAGAATAAATCTCAGACTACAAGGAGATATCAATGGGCCATCATCCAACAGGGAATGCTCAGTAGCCCCACCCTGTACCTATACTTTATAAGTCAACCATTGGAAATAATATGCAAACAACTTCCTGAATCTAAATTTCACCATTACATGGATGACATTTGCTATCTGATTAAAATTTAGATACTTTAGAAAGAATATTTGAAGAAGTAAAAAAAAAGTATTGCCTAAATGGAGATTACAAATTACTCCTGAAAAAATATAAAGAGGAGATTTTTATCAATTACCTAGGTTACAAAATAGGTTTGCAGAAAATTAGAACACAAAAAGCTCAAATTAGGAAGACTGATTGCAGACTCTCCATGACTTTCAAAGATTGCTAGGAGACATTTCCAGTCTATGACCCACTGTTGGTATAACACATGATCTAATAATTCATTTAAACAAAACCTTAGATGGTGGCAAAGATTTAAATAGTCCCAGAGAATTAACAGCTGGTGCTGAGAAAGAATTAACTTTGGTTGAAGAGAAATACAGACGGTTTATATGGATCTGGTGGATCCAAATCTTTTTTTTTTTTCAAAGAAACAGATCTGTTTCATTTTGCAATGTCTGCAGGATATGTCACACATCGTTTTTCTTAGATGAAGCCCTGCATGGATTGTATAAACCTAATCATCTCCAAAGGTCATGTGTATGCCATCATATATTTCACACAGGCCTCGTGAAGGAGTGGTGAAGTCATGACCTTCACACTATAAAAACGAACTCCTTGGAGTTGATATAATTCTTTCTTGTGGATCCAAATCTTAATTGCATTCTAGGCATATTGCCTTCCAGAATTTTCCCTACAGGAATTTTAATGCAGAGGGAAGATGTTATTTTAGAATGGATCTTTATACCACATAAACTGAGTAAAAAATTATGTAGGAAAGGTCTCTGAACTAATGATAAAAAGAAAGTTAAGCCTTCATCAACTAGCAAGAATATACCCATTGGAGATTATAGTACCTTTAATACTGATGAAATTTAAAAAATTATGGAAAAACAATGAACCCTGGCAAAGAGCTTGTGCTAATTTTTAGGAGAGATTAATAGCAATTATCCCAAAAGCAATAGAATTAACCTTATAAAGAGAACTACTTGGATCCTTCCTACACTCTACATGGCACACCAGTAACTGGAGCCCATACTTTCTATTCTGATACAAAAAATCAGGAATGGCAGGTTACAGATTTGAAGATTTATATAAGGTGGAACAAAGCCCTTATAATTCTGTCCAAAAGGCAGAATTATATGCTATTCTTATGGTACTAACGAATTTTAAAGAACCTCTCAATATAGTTACTGATTTGCAATATGCAGAAGAGTTGTTTTGCATATTGAAACCACTGAATTTATACCAGATGATACAGAATTGACTTCTTCATCCATCTAAGTTCAAGATACAATCAGGAATAGACTTTGTTTAATATACATAACACACATTCGATCCAATATGGGTCTGCCAGGTCCTCTAGCTCAAGGTAATGCAGAAGTAGATCGATAATTGATTAGAAATGTACTGAAGGCCTCAGAATTTCATAAAAAACATCATGTCAATAGCAAAGAACAAATTTGCTCTAACATGATGAAAAGCTAAGAAGATCATAAAGAGATGTCCTACTTGCTCTTTATAACCAAACACTGCTACCCACAGAGACTAACCCAAAGAGTACACAAAAGAATGGAATCTGGTAGATGGATGTGTTCCACTTTGGAGATTTTGAAAAATTAAAATATATATGCCACAGTATTGACACTTATTCAGGTTTTCAATGGGCAAATGCTTTGAGTTCAGAAAAGGCTGATTAATTAATCGTGTGTTTATTAGTAGTTATAGCCATCATGGATATACCAGCATAATAAAGGCAGATAATGGTCCAGCATATGTCTCTAAGAAAATGAAACAGTTTTTTGCTTATTATACTACAAAGCATATTACAGCTGTATCAAGCAATCCTACAGGTCAGTTATAGAAAGCTCAAACTGAACTATAAAGGATATGCTAAATAAACAGAAAGAGATGGAAAATACCCCCAGAAATAGATTGCATAATGCTTTATTAACCATGAATGTTCTTAATGCTAATGAGAAAGGAACAATGGCAGCAGAGAGACATTGGACAATAGAAAAAACTTCTGAATTAAATCAGTTGGTGTATTTTAAGGATGTGTTGACCTCAAAATGGAAACCAGGAGATGTACTATGTTGGGGAAGGGGTTTTGCTCCCGGAGGTTTTTCTTCCAGGAGAAGAAAAGCTATGGACACCATCAAAATTAATAAAGATTTGGTTTGAAAGAGAGAAACATCTTAAGAAAGAGAAATGATAGCTCATCCACAGAGGTGACAATCATACAGATGGCACAGAAACATAATAAGGGTTGGAGCAAGGTTCTGTTCTTATCTTTGCAGGAAAATACACATCTTCAAAAGGTCAAGAGACCTTGGAAATCTGGATACCTAAAGAATAAAAGATAGCATTTCAAAAAGAATTACTAAGCAAAGAGAAATCTAATTTATGATGCTGTATCATCTGTAGAGTAAAATTTCACTACCTGAACATATATATACCTCTACTTAAAAATCAAAGCTGCCTTTTGAATTGGACAATGGCTATCTTTCTCTCAATCCAAGCATGTTTTTAAAAGAAATATTTAGCATTTCTGTCTTATATCAGGAGCTATCTGGTAAAGGACAGAAAGAAAAAAAAATTTAGGAAAAATTTTATTACTCACCATACCTATTTTTGTCTCTACAGTACCTGTCATTCAATTTATGTTTATATATATAGTGTCTAACTTTTCCACAATGAACACTGAATTTTCCTTCAGAAATCTTTGACGTTTCCAGGAAGAAGATGGGGCCCCACAACAAAATTCCACATGGTTGATATGACATCATGATGCTGATAGCACTACTTTAAGATCAGTTTCGGGTACCAGCTGCTCAAAATTATTCCAACTTGGTTAGCTGAAATGGTTCACTTTCTCATAGCATTCTGGCTAGTACTTCAAATAAGAACTCCAGAAAAACCATGCTGAATACTCGGAGACTATTTGCAATTATACCAGACAGTAATCTTGAAACTTAATCATAATTTTAGTTTACAGGATCCTATAGAAAGAACATTGCCCCCATGTAACTGGAAGCAACTTTAGAAGACGATGTCCACTCTCCCAACAAATTTTGTCCTCAGGGTTAGGAACATCAATTAGGGGTTGGTTATAACTGGCATAGGGTTGAGGGTTTGGGTGGAAATCATTAAAGTTTAGGGATCTTCTTTGAAAAAAGGGGGGGATTGGATGGGATAATAGGTAGATTAGTGTGAGCATACTCCCACTAATAATAATAGTAAGTAATAGAGTGAATATTTGTGAGCAATTATTTGTAGGCAATTTACAATGGTATAGATTCTTGTATATTGATACAAATTCAGGTTATATTTGGTATATTGAATATGCTACTATTTTTGTTTACAGTATTTGTACACCTAGGCAAAGTTATTTTGTCATATTGTATGCATGCATGCTTCTACCTTTGCTTAAGACATTTTGTATATTGGTAGAATTTTAGAATATTTATCACATTGCACTATAATTTCTACCTCTGATCAAGATGCTTATACATTGTTTACATTGTGAGATCATTGTACTCATTTGCTGCACAGTTGTTTATTGTTTAATATTCTAATATGAGGCCTTACTCTTTAAGCTATATAAGCATTAAGAATTATAGGTCAATAGGCATACATGCTTATAATACATATAGTTAGAATAATCAGGTTCTTTAGATATATAGAGATTGTATTCCACATAGATAGGTAATCTTCACTCACTTCAAATAACTGTAGAATGTTGCATTTAAATAACTTAGGATTCTATTGACATGAGACATGATTGCTCCTCTCAGCACTGATCTATTTCTAAGAGGATGTTAGGCACTGAAGACATTTCACTTGGAGCTTGTTTTCTTCTTGGTAAAACTGTTTGGACAAAGAACTGCCTGGGCCTCAACCACTGACAAAATGCACAGTGTCTGGACAGGATAAGCAGGATACAAGGAAAAAAGACTGCCAATCCTTGCCAAGACAGTGTAAGACAGTTCTGAAATTTTTCCTGCCTTTGAAAATGGTCTGTCATTTACTCTAGGCCTTAACCAAAATTGGTTGCACCAACACTGCAAATGAGCCTTTAGGTGGTTGCCTAGGTAGCCAGTTGTCTCTGTCATTTATTGTGCATTTTGGAAGTTGCTTGATTGCACTTCCTGTTTACTCAACTAATATTATTTCCCTTTTCAGGTCTTTGATGATGTTGAAGACTAGATAGTTGTAGTTATTTTCCTCTCACGATTTGGCCAAGCCATTTCTATTACAATACTTAGACTCCTTAGGATAGCATAATTGTTAAACCATTTAGCATATGTTTCTTGCTTGGTATTGTTTATTCTGGTTGTTATTCTAATTTTATAGTTGATATTTGTTCTTATTATATAAAGTTTAATATTAGACTTAGAACTCTCTTATTTAGAAAAAAGGGAGAAGTAATGTGGGGACTCCTTCAGCCAATAGCCTTTAGATACCAGCCCACTTGGGCATGGCCTCTTATACTATAAATGCAGCCATAAATCTTGTGTGCTCTCTCTCGCTTGCTGAATTTGAATCCTGTTGCCCATTTGTGCAGAGGACTGTGATCTGTGAGTCTACCCCTAAATAGAGAACCCTTTATTATACTCAATTCTGAGCGAGCGTCCATCTTTATGGGGCCTGTTAAGTGTTGTTTGTATACCTAGTGTTATGTCTCTAGAGAACTATTTTTTTCTTTTGCTAGGGGTTGTGAATTGGAGATAGCTTCTTGGGGGGAATGGGAGCTAGTATCTGTTTCTGTATCTCAGCACTTAGACTTTGACTTGTACTGGTGCTGATCTATGTATGCTATAGCTATCTCTGTGTGTTCATATGTGCATCAGTCCTACTGAATCTAGAAGACATAGTTCCTGCAGTACCATCCATCCCCTTATGGGTATTACAATCTTTCCATATCTTCTTCCTCATCCCCTGAGTTTTTAATGGAAGAATATAATAAAGATATCTCATTGAGGACTAGGTGTTCCAGATTTCTTTCTGGACATTGTCCAGTTGTTTGTTTCCATTTTAGTTCCTATCTCTTGGAAGAGGAAGATTCTCTCATAGTGACAGATATAGAAGAATGTCATTAGGAGTCACTTAATTGCTACATTGCCCCCATGTTTAGGGGTTTCTAGGGGGTCTCTTTGGCCAACAACTCAACTAGATGCAACCCATTACTTGTGCTGGAGGTTTCACTTGGAGGTGAGAGAGGTCTAGTTGGGACTTTTCTCTCCCTGTTTATGTGATTGCCCCATTTAGATTTCATTAATATATTGTACATTTAAAAAACTTGTACCACAGTAAGTTTCCATGTGACCCTTTGTATTAGTTGAACCTCCCCGTATTTCATACCATAGAAGCTTCTTCCTCCCCCTGCACTATTTAACCCTGCTTTTCTAGTCTTCCCCTATTGTTCTCTAACTATATATTCTATTTTCCCTACCTTGGGTGACCCTTCACTCCTCTTTAGAAATTTACTGACTACATAAACACAGGTATATTCAGATAGTAACATTCCTATTAAATACTTAAAAGTTAATATCTACATATAAGAAAGGATATAATATATTTGTGTTTTAGGGTCTGAGTCACCACACATAGAACGATCTCTTTTTCTAGTTCTGCTTTTTCATTGCAAATTTCATGGTTTCATTTTCTTTTAACTGTTCAATAACATTCTATGGTATAGATATATCAAATTTTCCTGATCCATTCATCCATTGATAGACATCTAGGCTACTTCCAGTTTTGGGCCATTATGAATAGAGTAACTATGAACATGATTATTCAAGTATCTTTGTTGTAAGATGTAGCATCCTTTGGGTATATGTCTGAGAGTGGTATACTGTGGGTTAATGCTATTGTACACTGTAAGTTTTGTCACTCATATTGGTTTAATAAAATGCTAATTGACCAATAGTTAGGCAGAAAGTATAGGCAGGGCAATCAGACTAAGAGAATTCTGGGAAGAGGAAAGGTAGAGATGCAACCATAAGCCAGACACAGAGGAAGTGAGATGAGGATGCCCTACTAAGAAAATGTACCTAGCCATGTGGCTAAACATAGATAAGAGTTATGGGTTAACTTAAGTATTAGGAGCTAGTCAATAATAATCCTGAACTAATAGGTCAAACAATTTATAATTAATATAAGCCTCTGTGTGTTTCTTTGGGAATGAATGGATGTGGGACCAGGCAGGACAAAAACTTTTATGTACAGTGGTATAGCTAGATATTGAGGTAGATCTATTTTTAGTTTCCCAAGGAACTGCAGCACTGATTTTCCTAGCGGTTGCAAAGTTTACAATTGCACTGCACCAGCAACGGATGAATGTTTCCCTTTGCCCTGCATTCTGGCCAGCATGAGCTGCAACTTGTTGTATTGATCTTGACCATTCTGACTGCTGTAAGATAAAATCTTTAAGTAGCTTTTTATTATGACCATAGTGTTTAGTATAACTTGAGATCATGGATCATGATGCCTCCAGCAATTCTTTTTTTGTTTTTTTTTTTTTCTTCCCAAGACAGACTTTCTTTATGTAACAGTTCTTGCTGTCCTGGAACTAGCTTTTTTAGACCAGGCTGGCCTAGAACTAACAGAGATCTGCCTGTCTTTGCCTCCCAAGTGCTGGGATTAAAGGTGTGCACCACCACCACCTGGCCTCAAGAAGTTCTTTTATTATTCAGAATTCTTTTAGGTATCCTACATTTTTTGTCTTTCCAAATCAGGATAGAAATTGTTCTTTCAATTTGTGAGAAGAATTATGGTGGGTTTTAAAGGGAATTGTGTTGCCTCTGTAGATTGCTTTTGGTAGGATGACAGTTTTCACTTGATTTATCCAACAGATCCATGAGCATGGGAGATCTTTCCATCTGATATCATCTTCAGTGTATTAAAGTTTTTATTATACAAGTTTTCACTTGCTAGATTAGAGTTGTCTACAGATACTTTGTTTTATTTTTATGATACTGTGAAGTATTTTTTCCCTGATTTCTTTGTTAGTCCATTTGTTATTTGTATATAGGAGGGCTATTCTTCTTTTTAGGTGTTCATTTTGTGTCCTGATATTTTGTTAGTATTTAACAGCTGTAGGTGTTTCCTAGCAGAATTTTACATGTTGCTTGTGTATATAATCATCTGCACATAAAGATACCTTGACTTTTTCCTTTCCTATTTGTATGTACAGATGCAAAAATATATAAATACAACCTCCCAACTCCATTGTTGTTGTTGTGTGAATAGGATTTTAAGGTTGACCATTCTGCATTGTATAACCAGCAAGGCAACCCATTCTTAAGAGAGGCTAATTCTCCTTCTCCCACTAGTCAATACTTGCATGTAGTTCTTTGCCTCGGTGCGGGACCCACATAATTTTTTCTCTTCTGTGCCAGTATTTCCATTATTCTGGTTTGGTTTATATGGACATTTCTAGGAGAGACTGACTAATGGCAGATTTTCTGGGATTCTGGCTCTTACATTTTTCCCTCCTTTCTACAGTGAAACTCCTTGAGGCATAGACTCAAGAGCTTGACATGGATGTGTCTGCTCTGTTGGGGGTATATAGGATCTATTTTATTTCTGCAATGCATGTCCAGTTGTGATTTTCTGTGGTAGCCTCCTTTGCTGTAAAGGGAAGCTTCTTTGAAGAGGGGTGACAGCGCTAGTGATGTGGGATTGCCCTCTGTGTGCTGTGATTACCATTAATGAATGAAGAAACTGCTTTGGGCCTAAGGCAGAGCTATAGGGGAACAGAGCTAGCTGGGGAAAACTAAACTAAACTAAAAGCTGGGAGAAAGAAGGGCAGAGTCAGGGAGAAGCCATGGAGCCACCGCCAGAGACAGACATGCTGCAGTCTTGCTGGTAGGCCACGAGCCTCATAGTAAAATATAAAATACTGGAAATTGGTTAAATTAATGTGTAAAAGTTAGTCAATAAGAAGCTAGAGCTAATGGGCCAAGCAGTGATGTAATTAATACAGTTTCTATGTGATTATTTTGGGGCTAAGCGGCTGAGAACCAATAAGTGGCCCCCTCCTTACAACACTGTAGGTATATCTGTCTGTGTGTTTAAGGATAGGATTTAGAATGTAATAGGGGATCATGATGGTCTAACAAAATTTTAGTATGTTTGTAGTATGTTCTCTTCTGAATTTCAAGACCACACTAGTTCTGGGAAGTTAGATAGGATTCCAATACCAAGCATATTTTTCCTTCTTGTTGAATGGGCCTTAGGTCCAATTAGGCAGCTGTTGACTTCTATCAACATGTGAGTAACACATTTTGCATCTTTGTATATATCTTGCCATTCTAGTAATTGACATGGTTCATACGTGCTTCAGCTTTGTAAGACTGATTAATTACTTCCCTCCCTTCTTGCTTAGATTGTTCTCCAACTGTGGAAGCTAGGACATGGGAAAGAGGCTTGCACAGTAAATTCAGCTGGAGTCATCTGAATAGTGTGTCCTAAATATGTAGTGTCTTCAGCAATAGAGGCCCACCTTCAACCCCTGAAAAGCAACCAAGTATTACATCAATAATTCATATTAAGTCATTTGGGCTCATCTGACCAACTCTCCAAAAGGAGTTTTCTTATGCCTAGTTACTGGATTATTTGTTATCCTATGGTTAGTTACTGGATTATTTGTTATCCTATGGTTCTTGAACAGAGAATTTTCAACCCCAGTGGCTTAACTTCCTCTTAGGGGTGTGTGTGTGTGTGTGTCCACATACACTTATATATGTTCTGTATATATGTTTTTTTAGTTAAAAATTAAATAATGTGATTCCTTGAGCATATATCAAACAAATAAATTTGAACTCAAAAAACAAAGATTCAAGGAAACAAATGATCCTGTTGAAAAATGAGGCAGGGATCTAAACAGAGTGTTCCCAATAGTAGAAATAAAAATTATTAACAAATATCTCAAAAAATCATTCATCATCCTTAACCATTAGAGAAATGCAAATAAAAATATGAGATTTTATCTATTCCCAGTCATAATGGCTAAGATCAACAAAACAACTTACAATAAATGCTGTTAAGGTTGTGGAGAAAGAGGCATGCTCATTTACTGTTGGTAGGAATGGAAATTGGTGTAGCCACTCAGGAATCAGTATGGAGAATCCTCCAAAGAAGCTAAAAGTAAATATGATCCAAATTATTCTACTATGACACATGCCTGCCCAAAGGACTCAACAGTCTGTTATACGGATGCTTGCTCAGCATGTTCACAGCTACCAATTCACAATAGTCAGGAAATGGAAACAACCTAATGTCTCTCAGAAACTGACAGGATAATGATAATGTGGTAAATATACATGATGACATGTATTTCAGCTACAAAGTAACGTGTGAAATCATAAAATTTGGAGGTAATTGAATGAACTTAGAAAATATATTGAGTGAAGTAACCCAGATCTAGAAAGACAAATGACACATGTTCTCTCTTTTAACTGTAGTTCCTAACTTCAAATCTTCAGATGGGAATATAACCAAAGAAACCAGAAAAGTGTAGAGGAACCATGTTGGGGGCACATGTTGAGAGGGGAATAGAAGGATACACGTAGAATAGAGAGGGAGATGGAGAAGGCTCCAACTGGGGTTTGGGGGAGGCCCATACAGAAGGAGAATACCATCAAGACTGTTACTTGTTTTCTGAGTGACAGCCATTCTGATAGGGCGAAATGGAATCTTACATAGATTTTCTTTCTGATTTCTTGATGGGCAAGATGTAGAATACTTTTATATGTTTATTTCTATTACTATTTCATGTTTTGAGAATTTCATGCTCCTTTATTTATCCCATTAGTAATGGGTTGTTTAATTTCTTTGCATTCATATTTTTTAACTTTTTGTATATTTTAGATGCTAATCCTGTATTCAGTGTTCACTTGGCCAGGGTTTGATCTCTTTCTAGAAACTGTTTCCTCACTCTGTTGTTTACTTTGCTGCATAGAACTTTTAAACTTCATTTGAGCTTCTCTTACAGTTTGAGAGTCTTGAGTCTTAGGATATTTGATCAATTTGAAGATGGTTTTGTGAAGAGCGAGTTACAGTGATCTAGTTTTGTTCACTTACGCGTGGATATTAAGTTTTCTCCTTTGTCGAACAGGCTGTCTTTGGTTCAGGGTATGTTTTTAATGTCTTTGCTAAAAACATGTGGCTTAAATTGTATGTGTTTGAGTTTTGTTTTGTTGCTGTGATAAACACCATGACCAAAAAATACTTGGGAAGGACAGGGTTCCCTTCATCTTACAGGTTTGATTCCAAGGAAAGGTAAGACAGGAACTCAAGGCAGAAGTATACAGTAGAAACCAATGAGGAATGCTTGTTCTTGGCAAGCCCTCTATCTTCTGCTCAGTTAGTGTTCTTACAGAACTCAGAACCTTTGCCCAGGGATGATACCACATAACGTGGGCTGGGCTTCCTATACCAATTAACTATGAAGAAAATATCCCCACAGAGATGTCCACAGGCCAATCTGATGGAGGTGATTCTTCAATTGAGACTTCAATTGAGTTGACATTTGAAGCTAACAAGGAAAGAAACTTCATAGGGAAGAGGTTTAATATGGCTATAGAGAAAGTGGCTTATTATTAGAGAATATTAAGACTAACAGAAATTCTTCTTAGAAACAATAAAAAGCTTGAAGACAGATGAATACTAGTTTCAAAGTGGTCAAAAAAAGGATTTTTTGGATTCAGGAAGAAAGCTAAGTGGGTAAGGATTTTTTCTGTGCACACAGCAGGAATTTGGATCTTTAGCACAAATGTAAACAGCTGGGTGGGTCTTTGTGCACCTGCAACCCCAGTGCTTGTGTTTAACAATAACAATAAAGGGCTGAGGAGATGACTCAACAGATAAAGCACATGCTATGCTACACAAGTATGAAAATTGAAGTATGGATTCCCATAACTTGAGAAAAAGCCAAACATGCATAGTGGCCACCTCTAATTTTGGCATTTGCAAGGCAGAGACAGGAAAATTTGACTAGCTAGGTTAGAAAAGTTGGTGAGCTCTAGGTTTGAATAAGAGATCCTACTCCTTAATATATAAGGTAAAGAGAGATCGATAAACACAATTGCCTTCAACTTCTGGCCTCTACATGCACATACATGTCTGTATACCTGCAGACACATGTGTAATTACAGACATGAAAACACACATATTACAAATACAAGCACATTCCATACTCTCTCTCTCACATACACACTCAGATACATAAATTAAAAATTATTTCTTATTATAGTATATTAAAAAATTAGCACAAAATTTCCCCCAAATAACCATAATTTATCAACTCTGGTCCAGGAAAGGTAAAGTTTCTGCAGTCTTCCAGGGATTATGTAAATTAAACCTGAAGTTCACATATTGGGCATAAAATCGTCATCATCAGCATCTCATTCAGTCTTACTCTTCCAGGTGACAGAAAATGGAATCATGATTTCTAACTCCTTCTGGTGTATTAGAAACACAGGCATAAATAGAAAAAAATTCCACACAAGAGGATTTCAAAATGCTAATACATGCATGAAAGCCACAAATCATGAATAATGAAATTAGTATAACTCAGAACTGCATTATAAAAGTAGTTAAAGCAAAAATGTGTTGAGAATGTAAAAAGGTCTGAACTCTTCTCATAACTTATGAGAAATACAACTTTGGATAATTTTATTTATGACTTATTGGGGTTATACTTTCCATAGGCAATGATCTACTCTTGCTCTGAATATATAGCCATATGTATATCAGAGTCTTATAAAATTGTTTATAATTAAATTTTTAGAAGCCAAATGCATAGCAGCAATAGGATTGAATACTGCTGCAATTAAACAAAGAAATTCAGGCCTGTGCTATAATATGAACAAGAATCATATATTGGAGAAGAGAAGCTAGATGTGAGATAATGAATGCTGTTCCCTGCTTTCTGTTTGTAGATCTGGTTGTGAACTATTAGCTATTGCTCCAATGCTAAGTCTGCCTGCCTACCACCATGATCTTCCTGTGATGGCTGCAGACGCCTAACCCTCAGCCACCATCCCCTTCATCAGGGACTTTATATCGAAGGCCTGGAAGTTTGTTATCCAAGATGATGAGTGCTGGCATGGACCCAAGGGGTGCTGAAAACAGGTCAGACTAGAATCAAAAGCTCAACATAGTCATTAAATATAATAACTCCACTCCAACACACACTTGTGCTGGGAGGTCTTGCTGGTCAGAGACTGCAGTCTACCATGGCATGGCAGCTCTCTCCAATATGAAGGACTCTTCCTCTCACCTCCACCCTGCGGAAGACACCCTGTTCGCTACCTGAACTTATTTGGAGACTATCTTTAGGCTCAGATGCCTGATTTTTCTCTAGTATCACCCTTGACACAGCTGCCTGCAGAAGCTTCCCCTCTGTTACTCATATGGTGATTAGGCACCGTGGGACAAACTTTACGATAGAACCATGCATCCACAGATGATTACTAAGACCTGGACTAGTAGCTTTATGATAGGAGCATGCTGTTTAATGCAAATTAGGTGCATAACAGGAAACGACCCTGGGTTTGTGTATTACATTAGTCTATGAAAATGTGCAAATATATAGACTTTATACTTAGAAGAATTACAGATATTTATGACCTTGAAGATGAATGTTTTACTTGATGAAATATTGACATCGACACTTAACACTATCTTTTTTGCCTAATTGTAAAGCATACAAGAAAATAATCAAAAATTTCCAAAGTAACCAGAATCATATACTGAATGCTCATCTTCTATACCTTGTTCAACATGTCCATCACCTCTCCATCTACCTCTTCCTCCCCTACTCTCTTCCTATAAGTAACTCAACTATTTCTCACATACAAGAGTAACTTGAACTGTAAAGGTTGACATTTAACCAAGGTAAGATACCCTTTTAGCTAAGGCTTGCCATTTGTGATTTTTAGTTAATAAGATTATGGGTTTCTCTTTAATTGATTGAAAGTAGACAGAAATTTAAAAACAAAATTGTCACATTGAGAAGCTAAAAACTTCCTTTTGCACAATATAGCCCATTTGGGGTTTGAGAAGAGCGGTGAGCATATGTGTGTGAGAAGTACAAAATCCTGATGAACAAAAGAAACAGGTAGAAAACCTGGTAAATGGAAGTAAACAACTCCAAATGTTTTCCCTCCCAATGTATCTTTCCTCTGGCCCAGAGGTCCTCTTTTGGGACTATAGAGAAACGTGGACTATGACTGATTTAAGCAGATTAAGTAAACCACACATCAGAGAGACCAAGGTTTGTTTGTACAAGGAGGCAAACATTTGTGAAGTTAACTGGGAATATATTAACAATAGAATCATACCCAAGTTGTGCTTTGCTGTTTAATGAAAAGCTGTTTCAAAGAAAAAAAATATTGCACATTGCATAATTGAAATACAAAAGTTTTGTTGTTGCTGCTAGGCCCTCGCTGGTGGGAGAAAATAACGGTGTGAGGCCCTTTGCAGTGACAGGAAAGAACAGGAATGGCATGCCAAACATCCTTCAGGAGCTGACTGGTCAGGTAGTCACATTTAATTGTTTTAAAAATGTAATTTCATTCATTTATCTTCCTCATGATCTGTTTCAATAGGTATTAAAATATGTTACATTAGTTATTTCTTTTATTTTGAAAAAAATTAATGTAATTGCATAATTTCCCCCTTCTTCCCTTCAAGCTGTCTCATTTACCCCTCCTTGTTCTCATTCAAATTCATGGCCTCTTTTTCATTAATTGTTGTCCCACACATGCACACAAAATATTTACATACTTACTCCTAAATGCATAAATACAGCCAGCTCAGTCCATATAATATTACTTGTAGGTATGTTTCAGGACTGATAATTTGGTATTGGATAATTAATTGGTGTGTATGATAGAGGACTCATGGTCTTTCTCCTGGTCACTTTAACATGTGTTGTCCTCTATCAGCTCATGTTTAGGCAGTTATGCTGGTGAGACTTTATCTGCATAACTTTCCCATTTCTAGGAGACACAATCCCACAGCAACCTGTTTCACTTCCTGTTTCTAGAGTTATTACAGTCTTTCTGCCCCCTTTTTGCAATAATCCCTGAGCCTTAAGTGAAGAAGTTGAAACACTAAAATACTAAACAGATGAGCAAATCAATTATAGGCATCAAAGAAAAACTTCTAATGTATAAAATGAAGGACTGAGGGTAAAACAATGGGCAGGATGATGCTAATTAGAGCAACAAAGAGAACAATACAGTGGGCAGAAGAAAAATTTCACAAAATCCATCCATAGCAAATGAAATGAATAGTTTATATATTCACCAAAACAAGACTGTAAGAAGTGAGTAACCAGAAATTGTGGTATTTGAAATCTTGAATTTAAATATGATTTTACTTATCCTAACAAATATCTCTTTTAAAATTTTAATGTGGGAGTGTTATGGAATGTATTAGAAACCAAAGACATATTAATAGTTTTAGTATTGAAATTAAATGTAATAGAAGCTTGAGGAAAATGAATAAGAAAACTAATTGACTGTGATACAAGGCATAGAAGAGGAAATCCTACTCTTTTGATTTTCTGAACACAAAGCAGTATAATCTTGCCATGACAGGGGGGTCACAGAGATCCTCATGACTTTCGGTTAGCTCAGTGGTCACTATGAGAATTTGGAAAAACTTTTGTCAGTAAAAAAATATTTCATTAGCATTTCATTCTCATCTTTTTTAATTCTTTCAAATTAGTCAAGTTTTAGCTGTACTCCAAAATGTTCTATGTATAGAAATGTATGACTAAAATGTTGTATGGATTCAAGAAGTTTCAAGATCTGTTTGGATTCAAATGCTATGATGAAAGAGAAGTCTATTCTCCCAAAACTAGCTAGGTAAAAAGAATACACTATATTAAACTCACACATAAATGGCTTAATAATGGACTGTATATCTCAGTTCTACCACTTATAAAGTGAGATTATCTTGACTTTTGATATCGCAGAAATGAAATGACTTAGCACCATGAGTGTCATCCAAGAGGTGCTAGATACTTATTGACACTATTATCATCTTGATTTCACACTGAAGTGACTGACACAATTCTTTGACAAAGTGAAATATTGTAAAAGATCATTGGATCAAAGTCCATTCTTGGTAGTATCCCAGTTTCTCTTTAATTTTCTTAAGTAATGAAAATATATTCACTACTTCCCATGTAGATTAGATCTATTAAGTCTCTCAGTGTCCTCATTGTTGTCTAAGTTCTCAGGATTGTGGTTTGTAGGCTAGTTTTCTTTGCTTTATGTTTAAAAAGAGAAGATCTCCTAAGTAAATTGGGAGCATGAGGATCTTGGGAGAGGGTTGAAGGGGGAAGGGAGAGGGAGAGAGGGGAGCAGAGAAAAATGTATGACTCAATAAATATCAATAAAAAAGAAAATATATTCACTAGCCCACTTTTGCAAATCACGACTAACCCGAACACCTTAGAAATCATTTTCTGGTAGGAGAATAAAGAAATCTTAAAACCTGTTTTTAAACAACATAGATGTCCCTCTACTGAGGAATGGTTAAAGCAAACGTGGTACTTTTACACAATGGAGTATTACACAGCTGTTAAAAAAATAGGACACCAGGAAATTTGTCCACAATTGGATAGAACTAGGGAAAAAATCATTCTGAGTGAGTTAGCCCAGACCGATAAAGACAAATGGGGTATGCACTCACTCATAAGTGGATATTAGCTGTAAAATAAAGGATAACTATGCTATAATCCAGCATAGTTCATATAATAAGAGAATTGGTAACAAGGAGAGTTCATGGAGGGACCCCCAGATATCCCGGGGCAGAACAAATAGAAGAGAATTTTGTGAACTGAGGGCAGGTGGGGATGGGAAGATGAGCAATGAAGTTGTGGGGGCACAGAGAGGAGGAGTGCTAAAGGACTGGCTTCGGGAGGATTTCAGTGGTTGGGCATAAGCCTGGCGCAGGGCAATCTTCCAGGACTCCACGGGGAGGACTCTGGCTTAGACTCCTAGCAACAGAGGATAAGTAGCCTGAATTGCCCCCCTCCTCCAACCTGATTGATGCCTGGTCCAGTTGGCAGATGCAGAGACCCATGCTCAAACATTAGGTGGAGTTCCGGAATCCTCAAGAAGAGGAGAAAGGAGTGTATGAGTCAGAGGGGTCAAGTACACTATGGAAAGGCTCACATAACCAATTAAGTTGGGCTCACAGGGGCTCACAGAGACTGAACAAACAACCAGAGAGCCTGTATGAGACTGACCAAGGCACTCTGCATGTATTTTACAGTTGTGTATCTTGGTCCTCTTATGGGACTCCTAACAGCAATAACAGGTCTCTGACTGTTTTACTGACTTTTGGGACCCTACTTCTCATACTGGATAGCTTTTCCCAGTCTTAATACATGGGGAGGTGATTAGTCTTACTGTAACTTGATATACCTTATTTTATTGGTACTCATAGGAGACCTGCCCTTTCCTGGATGGAGACAGAAGAGAAAGGGATTGGGGAAAATGGGAAAGAGGGACTTGGAAGGGATAATGGGGGAGGAGGCTGTGGTTAGCATGTAAAATAAATAGATATATTTAAAAATCTATTTTTAAATTAATGATTAAGAAGGTTATAAAGTAATAGTCCTCTTTTTATTATTCTATTCAAACCAAATTCAATGTATTTAAAAGCTGCAGTTAGATATTCTTGATAAAAATCTTGAATAACTTAGTTTGCGATTCCAATTATAAATTATTTGCACAAATCTCAAGAATCACTTTTCAAACCTTAACAAATACACTAGATATAAATTAAATTAAGTAAAATGAATTATATGCAGACAACTCAAGTAAGATAATACTTAGAATATGCAACTGGGGACTAGGTACCCTGTAAGGATCCTTGGAAATGATGTTAAAAGTATTTATTTTTCCCAAACCAGAAGTTAACTAGGGAGAAAAGAGAGAAGTTTAAATTGCAAATAAGGGGATTTACATGATTTATGAAGATAAATATTTCGATAGACAACAAATTGACATGACCTTTCTAGTAGTCATCTTTTCCTTAGATTTTACGTAATGCCCATACAGAGCCTGGAGCTGTCAGCATAATGTTTCTTAGGCTGGACAGCTTTGGTGTCTTTTTACAAGTTGACCCAGCTCATATGCCAGTACCCTGTCTGTGAGTACAACCACTTTCCAATCATTTCTTATTGAGGAATGCCTCACAAATCTGATATAATTTGCAGGGGGAGGACCTTCTCAAGAGCAACAAGAATGAATTTCTGCAATAGCGTTAAGCCAAAATTAGATAATTACCCAGAGAAACTAATGTCAAAGAATAGTTGTACCAGACCTGCCTTTTAACTAAAGGGAGACCTCAAATAGCTTCAGTGTAGATTGGCGTGATTTTACCTTTTGCCATCTAGTGGTTTTGAACTGTCATTGCAACCACTGGGAAAAATTACTTATTGACAGAAATGCAAATTCACCATACTGAGAACATTCTTGAGCAAAGGGTTGAAGGCACGCATAATTACTTACAGTTTCATATCTGCCCACCTTCCTGGGAAAGATGAAGACAAAACAAGATGCACCTACAGAGAATCCTGATGCTAATAGGATGCATTTGTGATTCCAAGAGACCTAAAAGAAATCTGAAAGTCTGAGGACAATCAAGTGTTATGTAACTATGTCTTGGTGATGGGAGGCATTGCATCCAAGGACATGAATTGGATCTCTCTACACCAAGAAAACACAAGCTGAATAAGTGCTTCAATTTACTCTAGGAATAAATGAATAACACAAATAATCTTGAATGTTTTATATATAAATCAAAAATGCCCCATTATCTGAAATATGCTCAGCAATTTGCTGTAAGACAAATGTTTTAGATTATTCAACAGAATTTCTACAAAAAAACCTAATAATGATTAAATAGGAGGTTTAGCTAGCCTAGCTTTATATCTTAGAATATCATAGATTAAATGATCTTTTTGCTTGACCTTATTAAGTACAAAGTAATGTCATAAAACAGCCTAGGTAGTTTGACTTCAGTAAATTAGGGATTGCCAATATCGTCTATGGTATTATGATTTTAAATTTCTAATCATGGGGCCTAATTCTACCTGACAGAATGGAGTGTTGAAGTCCACAGTTCTCTTGGGATTCTTGAAGGGAACCATTGGTTAACAGGACCACCTATCAGTATTTGGAAGGGAGTCATGATATTATTCCTACTATATCAAAAAGTTTATCATTAGCATCCGTGTATCCAGATAGCTGGGGAAGACACAATGTGAACAGGGGTGGCAAGAGGAGAAAAACAAGAGAGATAAGTGCAATCCATGTCCATATCAACAGAAAAGCATGAAGGGTACCCTACCACCTGTGTGCTTGCTTCAGTATTCGAACCCGCGTATAACAATACAAACTTTCATTTCTAAACATAAGTCACATTCTCATTGTTAAAGTGTAGTTGAAAGAATCATATATTTTTATTGGCGCAGAAGAATTTAAAAGGAACAACTGAGGAATCTGTGTGCCAGCTAATGCACCAACAGTTGGATTTTCCCGTGGCCTAAAGTACAGGAGAATCCCCAAGATAATGGGATCATCATCCTGCTCACTCCAGAGATGCTTGTTTTGTATTTCAGGTGGTAGGGGATGGTTCACAGGAATAAGCGAAGTCGTGGCTCAGTGGATTAGACATTTGCTTGTGTTTCACTCAGGTATCTAGTGATACCTTTTCTCCTTTATGTCCTAATTCTTGCTTACATTTCAATAAATTACTTTTAGCTTGCTGCAGAATAGGTTCTTGTATATTGTATCTGCGCAACAATCCTGCCACCTTCCTAGGCCAACAGAGCATTTTTGGGAAAATATTCATTTTTGCCCATTCTCTCCCTCACACATCAGTGGTAAGAAAAATTGGCAGTTTCCATGTTTCTATAGTGTCAGCATTGACATATAGTCTAAAGATACGTACATTTGGAGCTTCCCTTGGATACTTGAGCTTGGGGATCTTGACAGAGCATAAATCAGTTCCTCCCTGGAGGTGACTGAAATCTGGCTTGGTAACTAGCAAATTCTGTATTCTACAGCACAGGAAGGGATCCAACTTGCCACAAAAGAAGCTGATGCTCATCTTTATGGTAGAAATCAGAGTTTCTCAGCCTTTTGATCTGAGTTGCAGTAACTTAAGGCAATAAACTATCTTAATGTTGTGAAACTGTATCTCTTATTTGTGTTATATATAGTATCTTTAAAATAAGTTTTCCTATTTTGGATAACTTTGTGGAATTTAGGTTGATATGTGGAGTCAAGAATCTTAATTGGTTACAAAGTGTACTGACCAAGATAGTATGGATTTATTCTTTCAGTTTCTTACCTGGAACCATTACTTGTGTGTGATCCTCTTGGTTTTTCTTAAAAGAAGAAAGACATAAGAGATTAAGAATATAGAGAAAAGAGAAAAGATGTGGTTTCAAGAAAGCATTTCTGAATCCTGAGAAATGGCCCCGGGGGTAAGAGCACAGGAGCTGCTATTACAGGGGATCTGGGTTTATTTCCTAGAACCCACATGGTAACTCACTGTCTGTAACTTGGCTTCCAGAGTATCTGATGCCCTCTTTTGGCTTTTGAAGGCACTGCATGCATATGGTTCACAGACAACACATTCTGGCAAAGGTTACTTGTACATATGAAATGAAATAAAGTCTTAAAAAAAAAGGAAGGAAGAGAGGGAGGGAAGGAAGGAGAACAGAGGAGAGGAGAGGAGAGGAGAAGAGGGGAGAGGAGAGGAGAGAAGAGGAGAGGAGAGGAGAAAGTTCTTAGATGGTATCTGGCCAGGCTAGTTTCTACTTCAGTTTCCAAAGCTAAGTTCTGTTGTGATTTCAACCCTAATGTCCCTGTAGAACTTCTTTTCTAAACCTTCTTGAGAATGTAGTAGTTTGTTTCTCAGAACGATTGCATGTATTCATTACCTCTAATTATGGAAAGTTCATTGCTATTTGCAAAGTAGATTTAAGCATAAGCTTCTCTAGGATTTAGCTTCTTGTTTGATAGAAATGGCACCTGGCTCAGGAGGATTAAGGAAAATTCTTGTTATTTCACATTTGTGGAGGAATTCAGATTAATTCACAGTGGACCTGTGCAAGTTTTTCTTATTTTCTTGTATGAAAAGCAAATTAGTCTCAAATTACTCATTGAATGTTTAATATTAACTACTCTGATTTCTTTTGTAACAGTGATGAGTCAACACATTCTTAGGGAAAGATCGAGTTAGATGAAGGAGTAAGCTGACCTTCTCAATGTGAGAAATTCAATTGGAGGCACAATATATTCTCTAATTAGGGAAAAATGCTAGGAAGGACTCCTAAGAGTCCCGAGTAAGTGAAAATTGTCCTCCTCTATGGATTATGAGAATCTCATTATACAAACTATTGCAGAAGCAAATGGTTCAGATGAAGTCAATGCATTGGAAACATTTTTCTTCTTATTCTGGAAGTTTGCCAGCCTCGTTTGTTATTCCTGCCATGGGATCACTTCCTCTAAGAGCCTGGACTAGGAGGGTTGGTGTTGTAGAATGCTGACACCATTCACCATCTTCATCGGTGGATCTGTGACAACTCAGAAGAGGGTAATTTGAGATCAGGCCTGTTGACATTCCCTCATGAAAGGGAGAGGAGGATAGAATCAGCAGACATCACCTGAGACATCAACCATTTTCTTCCTGCCACCAATCTTCCTTTTGTATGTAATGTTGGCCACCCTGTACAAGGCCTCATGTTCTTAGCAGTTGCTAGAATATATAGGGCACAGAAGGCTAGCTGAAGAGGGGTGCCATCTATGTAGCTATGGGGTAATCTTGTTTCATCCTGTGGAGGCTTTGGTGGTGGAGTTGTTTTAGACGTCACCCCTGCTCCTGTCATTAAACCTTCACCAACACACGGTCTGTAAGTAAGCCGAATAAACTCATGGGTCCACCAGCTAGACTTGGGCAGAGTTTTGCTTTTGTTTGTCATGGATACCCTATCTGTGGGAAGCAGATGTTTTTTTGAGTCTTCAGAAAACTTTCATGAAATATCTTGGCTCAGAAAGGACAAGAATGGTCCTTAGCATCAGCAAATCCTCTAAAGACAAGATTCCAACCCCCTACTCCCAATTATTTTTCCAGTATGAGCATTCTCCTTCTGGAATCCCTATGTCTGTAACACTTGTGTATCTATTGGATCATTTATGACAACTTTTCTCATTTACAGGTCACTACTATAAAATCCAGTCCTTTTCTCACATCAGAAAAAAATGTAACCTTTTATATATTTAATTATTGGCTTTTATTTGTGTAAATAATTGTTTACAAATTTTATTTTTGTATAAAACATGTAAAAGCAATCCAAGGCAATCAATATACAACTGCTAATACATGAAAAGGGATTTTAATCAAACTCTGAGTCTAAAATCATGCACATGTTTTTTTTCTCATGTCTAGAGTCAGGGTCTACACTTTTCTATCTATCCCTTTTTCTTTTTTTCATCCCACATATGCCTATGACTTATCTGCTGTTCCATCTACAGGGTACTGACAGGGAGGAAACAGGCTGCGAGCAGTTTTCCAATGCTCCTTCTTTGCACTCAAAGATTGGTAATGTGAGAATCACATCACCCTCAGTAGCCTAGATGAGGAAATCCAATGGTCAGGATCAGAGACTACAACATGAAATTGATGCACAGTAGTACACTTTACTTCCAGGACCCTAAAAGCATCACCTGACAGTGCCAACTTCTGTAGTCAAGCTCTTTGGGATAGAGTTACTGCTTTAATTTTGGGATTTCTGCTCTCCTTCCCAGTTCTGTCTCCAGCAGTGATGTAGGCTGACTTTTCCTCCTTGTCCAGCTATGGTTCTCATGTTTCCACTATGTATTTAATTATGAATTTATGTAACTGCAATGAAAATGAACCCAGACGCTCAGCTCAGTCTTCCTAGCGATTCTGTCAATATGCCACCATGGTATTAAAGAAAACTTTTGATCCTGGCAAATGTTGGCTGTATCCTTGCCTGTCATATCCACAAAGGTAGATAAAGGGAGGTTAAAGTACTTGATGTGGTATTTATCTCTATGGCAAATGATGTGGGATTCCCCTCTGTATGCTGTGAAAACCATTAGTTAATAAAACAACTGTCTTGGACCTGTGCAGGGAATAGAGGTAGGCAGGGAAAACTAAACTGAATGCTGGGAGAAAGGAGGCAGAGTCAGAGAGAAGCTGTGTAGTCCTGCCAGAGACAGATGCCGGAACTTTACCTGGTAAGCCACAGCCACATGGTGACACACAGTTTAATGAAGATGGGTTAAATTAAGATTTAAGAGTTAGCCAATAAGAAGCTAGAGCTAGGGAGGAAGGACGAGTCCCCTGTTGGGGGCCTCCTTTGTCCCACGGAGCCGAGCAGAGAGGAGCGGGCAACCCTCAGTAGGCCTGCCTTTGGGTCCGGGAACCTCGCCCAACCAGCTTCCGCGGATTCATCTGGACCCTGTCCCGGCTGCACCTGAGCTCGGCCCACCGGGGCTGAGGCCTTGGGGTCAGGGTGAGTCCCCTGCAAGGGGGCCTCCTTTGTCCCACGGAGCCGAGCAGAGAGGAGCGGGCAACCCTCAGTAGGCCTGCCTTTGGGACCCGGAACCTCGCCCAACCAGCTTCCGCGGATTCATCTGGACCCCGTCCCGGCTGCACCTGAGCTCGGCTCACCCGGGCTGAGGCCTTGGGGGAAGGACGAGTCCCCTGCTAGGGGGCCTCCTTTGTCCCACGGAGCCGAGCAGAGAGGAGCGGGCAACCCTCAGTAGGCCTGCCTTTGGGTCCGGGAACCTCGCCCAACCAGCTTCCGCGGATTCATCTGGACCCTGGTGAGTGGGCCCCAGCCCGTCCCCGGGACCTTCTGGCCACTTGGGACTCCCCTCTGTTGGCTTTGCTGCTTATCCCAATCCTACTCGCCCCCGGGCATCCCTTCTCATCTGCGTGGTCCCGGCTGCACCCGAGCTCGGCCCACCTGGGCTGAGGCCTTGGAGGAAGGACGAGTCCCCTGCTAGGGGGCCTCCTTTGTCCCACGGAGCCGAGTGGAGCGGAGTGGGCAATCCTCAGTAAGCCTTCCCTTGGGACCGGGAACCTTGCCCAACCAGCTCCCGCGGATTCAGCTGGACCCTGACCCCGGGAACCAAGCGGAGCCAAACGGAGCAGAGCGGGCAACTCTCAGAAGAAATGGGCAGGCGCCAATCAAAGAATTCGTCCAACAACCTGAAAAGCAACATGATAACAGCAGAATCCAGCGATTATGGAACAGGAAAGCCCGAGCAAACTATCCCAGATGAAGTAGAAGAAATTGACTTTAAACGTAGCTTTATGAAAATTATAGAGTCTTTTAAAGAAGAGGTGAAAAACTCCTTTATCGAAAGGGATGAGAAAACTAACAAAAAGTTAGAAGAAATGAATAAATTCCTCAAAGATACCCTAGAAAA